>PVKP010019896.1:0-41592 GCA_004027715.1 Plecturocebus donacophilus | reverse complement strand
TCAAGGCTTGTAACTTACCCAATAGCAGTCTTGCTCTCCCACAATCAATCGAGCTGTTTCACTCCCTATAAAAACCCCCTGTCTAAAAATAGCCCAAGTAATTCCCATCAATAACAGGCCAAGTCCTACGTCAAGGCTTGTAACTTACCCAATAGCAGTCTTGCTCTCCCACAACCAATCAAACTGTTTCACTCCCTATAAAACCCCCTGTCTGAGAGGAGTCTGTGCGACTCCTCCGGTCCCTCCTGTCCAGACCGCAGAACCTCACCCGGGAGCCTGAATAAATTCCCTTGCATTGGATTATTTTGGTGCTGGCCTCAGTTTCTTCGTTTTATCCTTGGAAACAGACCTTACACATTCATTGCCTGGAAAAATTCACTCCAGTGTAGAACACAATGGCTGAGTGAGGAGCTTATGAAAGCACTCATTCCCACAAGAACTGTCTCTACTACCAGTAGCACCAAACCTTAAGTCATACACAGCTTAGTCAAAATTCTTCTCCACATAAGTACTGTGTCAGTAGGGTAACACACAAAATATAGCTCTTTCATTTTAATGTGACATGTTGTCCTCTTGAGACACTTTCTCTTCTTCAAAGATCACCTAGACCTTCTTGAATGTAGCCATTGACCATGTTCACTGCCCATGGCACTAACTGTCTATATGAGGATAATAACTGGCAATAGCTGTGCACTGGCCAATTGTGACCAAGACAGACTTTTTATTAAGCGTTCCATTCCATTCCTGCCAGCAGTCTGAGTCTCAGATTCCCTTATGTTTCAGCACTACATCACAGACTGCCCTGACCTCATCTGCCCATTATTTTTCTCACTCCAATTCCTTACCCTAATCCCAACCCTACTGCACCTGACATTTTCTCTGCTTGAAAGATATTAAACAGTAATTCAATTTATTTAATAGGTGTAGGCTATTCTGGTTATCACTTCTTTATGAGTAAGTTATTGTAGTTTAAATCCTTCAAAGAATTCGTCTATTTCATCGTCTGTCAAATTTATGTGCATATAATTTTCATAGTTTTCCAATTTTGTGATGCTAATATTAGTAATTACATCCTCTCTTTTCAATCCTGGTATTTGTAATCTGTGTGTTCTTTATTTTTCACTTGTTCAATCTGGCTAGAACTTTATCAATGTTATTGATTTTGTTCTCAAATAATCAGTTTTTGATTTCATTGATTTTTCTCTAATGTTTGTCTTTTTTAAGCTTAAATGACTTTTGCTCTGATCTTTATGATTTCCTTCCTTGTGTTTGCTTTAGGTTTTCTGTTCTTTTTCCAGAATCTATAGGCTAAAATTATTGCTATGAGAACCTTTTGAATAGACGCATTTAACGCTATAAATTCTCTGCTAAGAACTGTTTAAGCAACATCATAAATATTTTGATGTTGCATATATATTTTCTTTCAGTTCAAAATATTTCCTCATTTCCTTTCATATTTCTTCTTTGGCCATTTGAGTATTTGTTGATATGTTATATATTTATTGATATGTTATATATATATATTATTTAATATTTCCAAATATGTGAGATTTTCAACATACCCTTCTGTTGCCAACTTCTACTTTAATTCTATTATCGTAAACTTTGAATAATTTCTATTTTTTAACTTCAATATGTTTTACAAACAATGTGGTCTATCTTGGTGAATGTTCCATGCATATCTGAAAGAATGTGTTGGGTAAAATGTTCTATAAATGTCAACTGGGCATGCTGATTGATGATGATGCTCAAATTTTCTGAATATATTTGCTCATTTCTCATCTCTTTGTTCTACCAATAAGTGACAAAGGGAATACTAAAGTCTCCAAATATAATTGTGTATTTCTCTTTTCAGTTCTTGCTTCATATCTTTTGATAATTTGTTGTAAAAATAAGTAAATAAAACAACAAACATAAAAACCTACATAAGTAGTTCTGACTTGCTAAATTGATTCTTTTTACATAATATCCCTTCTTGTCCCTGGTAATTTTCCTGGTTCAGTAGTGATATCAAATAAAGTCTTCTTTATTTAATATTAATATTGTCACCCTAGCTTTTGTTTTAATTTGAGTTTGTATGGTATATGTTTTCCATCCTTCTATTTTTAACTGAATAATCTAATGACAGTTAAGTTTCCAATAGAAAGCATATAATTGGATCTTTCTTTTATATCCAATCTGATCATCTCTGCCTTTTAATGGTGTGGTTAGATCATTTACATTTAATGTAGTTATTAATATATTTGGATTTATGCCTGACATTTTGTTGTTACTTTTCTACTTGTTCTTTATGTTTTGTTGGTGATATAGTTTGGCTGTGTCCTCACCCAAATCTCATCTTAAATTGATCTCCCATAATTCCCACATGTTGTGGGAGGGACTCCATGGGAGATAATGGAATCATGGCAGTAGTTTCCCCCCTACTGTTCTTGTAATAGTGAATAAGTACCACAAGATTATATTGGTTTCACAAGTATAATCCCCTTTTGCTTGACTCTCACTATCCTCTTGTCTGTCACAATGTGAGATGTACCTTTCACCTTCTGATATGATTGTGAGGTTTCCCCAGTCACATGGAACTATAAGTCCAATAAACCTCTTTCTTTTGTAAATTGCTCAGCCTTGGGTATGTCTTTATCAGCAGCATGAAAACAGATTAATAACAGTTGTATGAGCTTTCTATCACTGCTGTAGCAAATTAGCAGAGTGGCTTAAAACAATACTCATTTATTATTTCATGGTTTCTGTGGGTCAGAAGTCTGGAGACAGTGTCACTCAGCTAGTTTCTCTGTTTCTAAGAGTATTGTTATGCTTTGAATGTTTTCCCTCTCCAAAACCCTTATTGAAATTATTGAAATTTAATCACCAATGTGGCAGTATTAAGAGGTGGAGACTTTAAGAGGTAGACCTTTATGAATAGATTAATTCATTAATGGGTTAATTCATTAATGCATTATCACAAAAGTTGGACTGAGGAATATATAAGAAGAGGATGAGAAGCTGAAGCTAGCATAATTAGCCCCCTCACTATGTAAGTAAGGCCCTGCATTGTGTGGGACCCTGCAGAGCCTCCATCAGCAAGAAAAGCCTTCATCACTTGTGGCTCCTCAGCCTTGGGTTTCTTGGCCTCCATAACTGTAAGCAACAAATTCTTTTTCTTTATAAATTACTTAGTTTCAGGTATTCTGTTATAAAAAACAGAAAGTGGACTAAGACGAGTCTCATCCCATTATAGCAACAACTCAAAGTATCTCATTTAAATCTCATTTGCTCAGAAGTCTAAAAACTCTTAACTAAATTGAGTTTAATTGAATAACTCATTCCGTATAACTCCTGGGAACAACTTTTCTCTATCTGTGGATCTGTGAAATTAAAGACACAAGTTATCGCTCCTAACATACAATTGTGAGACAGGTATGGGATGTCAGTTATAAATATGCCAGCTCCAACATGGGAAACATGGACAGTAGGACAGAGTACAGATCAGCTAAATACATTAGGTTGCAAGGCTCGAGAAAACTCCTCTGTCACTCGCAGCTCCATCCTTTAGGCTCAAAATTTCATAATTTCAGCAAGTTACTCTGCCCTCTGAGTCATCCTTTTTCCTGAAAGGTAGCACCTGTTGATAGCTAAGAGTTTTATCAGTAGTTTTATTTACCAATAGACTTTGAGGGATCAAGCAGCCTTATTTCATTTTATAGCCTCTGTCCCCTTCTGTCCATGCTGGGAGTAAAGTTTTACTGGTATAAAATTCTTAACAATCTTTTGAGTTTGGCATTAATTTCACAGTGTTTCACTCCATTAGACAAGATGCCTTTCTACAGATTTTTCCTAGATAGTCTTTCTTCTTTCACTTCTGCAAAGATTGATAAGTGACAACACCCTTCAGATTTCTAGATGCCTGCCCCCTGGTTTGAATGAGGCTGTTCTATAAGTCATACCCTTAATCTCTTTGAAGAGTATTCTATTTAACTAAATACTCTAATCTTTTAATCTCTCTGAGATTTCAGAGAAGAACCATACAATCATATCCTTAGGCTCTTCTCCAGTGCATTCTTTGCTGACAATGAATCTTCTTAATTTTAGTCTTTTGCTGGGTAAACTGAAAATTTCTAAAATCATTAAGTCTTTGCTCCTATTTGTTTGACAGTTTTTCCCTCAGTTTATCTCTTTTCTCTCAACATATTTCTATAAGCTACAAGAAACCAGTTGTTATGGACTGAATATTTATGCCTCTTCCTCCTTGCCCTCAGCCAAGAAAAATTATATGTTGAAGGTCTAACCTCCAGTGTGGCTGTATATTCGAATAAGAAAGTAATTAACATTAAGTGAAGTCTTAAGGATGGGGTCCTAATTTGATAACATTACTGTCCTCAAAAGAAGAAACATGTGGAAGCTCCCCATCCCCACCAGCTCACACAAAGAAAAGGTCATATCAGTGCACAGCAAGATGATGGCCACCCACAGGCCAAGATGGCAGCCCCAGGATGAATCTACTTTGCCTGCTTGATCTTGGACTTCCCAGCCTCCAGAACTGTGAGGAATAAATTTGTTTTTATTCCATCCAGTCTGTGGCATCTTGTTATGGCAGCCCAAGTAGACAAATACCCTAGGTAATACACTCAACATTTTGCTTGGAAATCTCAAGTAAATATCCAAGTTCATCACTTAAAAGTTCTACTTGCCACCTAACTACAAGACATAATTTTGCTAATCTCTTTTTATCATATAGCAATCATCCCTCTTCCTCCAGTTTCCAATAACATGTTCCTCATTCTCCTTTAAGCCCTCATCAGAAGCATTCTTAATTTCTGCTATTGTTCTGTTCAAGGTAATCTAGGTTTTTTCTATGATGTTCCTCAAAATTCTTCCAGTCTCTTCCCATAGTCTGATTCCAAAGTCACTCATGCATTTTTAGATATTTGTTGCTGAAGCACCCTACTTCAGGAACAAAAATCTGCATTTGCTTTTATTACTGACTTAATAAAGAATGACAACTTTTGATGGACACCATGTCTCATGCCTATAATCCCAGCACTTTGGTAGAACGAGATGGGCCAATTACTTGAGCTCAGGAGTTCCAGATCAGCCTGGCCAATATGGGAAAACTCTGTCTCTAAGAAAACAAAAAAAACTGGATATGTTGGCATGTGTCTGTAGTCCCAGCTACTTGGGAGGCTGAGGTGGGAGGACTTGAGCCTCGCAGGTCAAGGCTGCAGTGAGCTGTAATCATGCCACTGCACTCAAGCCTGTACGACAGTGTGAAACCCAGTCACCAAAAAAAAAAAAGACAAATTTAGTGGCTTAACACTGGTTAGAGTCTTACAAGGCTGATCTTGGGGTGTCAGCAGGGCTGCATTCCTTTCTAGAGACTCTGAAAAAAGATCAGTGCCCAAGCTCATTCAGAGTGTTTGCAGAATTCAACCCCCTGGATTTAGAGAGTGAAGTCCTAGTTCTTTGACTGTCATCTGGGAGCCTCTCTCAGCTCCTCAAGGCCACATGTGCATTCCTCCTCACCTTGCCACTTCAGCAACAGCAAGCTGACATCTTCTCTGATTTCAGTCCTCTCTGATTTCCTTCCTCTTCTGTTCCATCTTTCTGCTGCCTCTTCTGTTTTCTTACGCTTCTAAGAGCTTATGTGATTACAGTGGGCTCACCTGAAAAATCTAGGGTAACCCCTCAATTTTAAGTAAACTTAATTCCATATGCAGAGTTCCTTCAGAGCAGTACTGTACCCAGATTAGCTTCATTGAACAACCTGTGGACAGGTATCTTGGGGTAGAGGTGGGAAGACATCTTTAGAATCTGCCTAACACACTCATGTTCTTATTTTTCATTCCCTGTCCTTTTTTGCGATATATGAATATATTTTACATCTCCATTTTAATTTTTCTCTTGACTTTTTGATTATAATCATTTATATAGTTCTTTATATAATCTTTTTAGCTGTTGTTCTAGTGTGTACAATATACAATTCATACTTTATGTCATCTATTTAGAATTAATAACTTTATAGTTTCAATTTTTTGAAAAATGACAAGTACATAGGTCCATTACACTCTCTCATTAGGATGTTGCCATATACATCACACTGAAAGCCCTATCATTATCTCTGCTCTCTGATGAATCACCAACCATTCTCTCTCTACCAGACAACTCCTGTCAACATACAAATTGCTCCAATATGTATCATTCTTTTTAAAGTCATCCTGTGATCCCAAATGTCTCTAATACTTCTATACCATTATCTGCTTATCATTCAGATAAATTTTTGAAAATCTAGACATGCTGCCGTTAGATCCTCCTCTCCTACTTAATAAATCCTGCTCAATTTTTGTCCCATTCATATCACTAAAACTTCTCTTGCCAAGATTAGTAATATTTCAGTGGCATCAGGCAAGGCTGACCACTTCCTCTCAGTGAATCACAATTCTACTTTTCCTCTATATCATCAGCTATTCCTCATCAGTTGATTTATTGACTCTGCAAATTTCTATTTCCTAAATGTTTTAATTTCTCAAGCTTTTTCCCCAGACTTCTTTCCCTCTCAGTACTGCCTGCCAGATTAATACATCCATGTCTGTGTATTTGAATAGTAGTTACATATCAAAGATTGCCAAGTTCCTTTTTTGAATTAAAACCTCTTTTCTGAGTTACCAACTCACATATCCACTGCCTAACTGATACCTCTAATTGAATGTCTCAGACATCTTCCACATAGCATGTCTAAAATCTTTGATCTCCTATGCTTAACATGTAACCTTAATGCCAAAATTATACATCTGCAGAAATGGCACAGATTTTACCTTCTTCTATTTATTTATTCAACTAACCACCACTACAAGAGTTCAAGTCACCATATTCTTCCCTGGATGCTGCATAAGCCTCCTGCTGGGTTTTTCCCTGTTACACTGTTGCCTACATCTAAATCAGGCTCCAAGAACAGCAAATTTAAACACTCTAAAATACAGACTTTGTCATCCCCTGCTTAAAACATCATAATTATTTCTCTTTATACTGTGCAAGAAATTCAATTTTTAAAAAGTATGGCCCTAAGTACAAGATTAAGTTGATAATCTCACCTGGTACCACAATTCTGCCACCCATTATATTCCAGATACACTAGTCTTCCTTCAGGTCCAAGAATACATCAAACTTCTTGCCTCAAGAGCTTTGCATACAATGATATATGTGAAGAAATATATTCTTAACCATTCATTCTTTCTTCTTCTTACATTGTTTGAATGTAAATCATGTGCTAATCACTGTGTTAGATGCATAGACTGCTGTTAAAAATACAGATAAATTCCAGATCTTCAAAGTCTACCATGTAGGGTACAGAAGACAAATAATTTAGACTTTTTAAGCAATAGAGTGACAAAATGTGATGTACAAAGATAACTTTAATGCAGTATACTTTTAAAATCTTTTCATAAGACATAGCTTAAAACCAGCTGTTGGGAGTACCAATAATAAAAGCATCTTCAAAAGCTAAATGTACCTCCAAAGGGGTATTTAATTATTTTGTTACAAAGATACATCAGAAGACAGCCTATTCTCAAATAGCTGAGTCCATAAAGCAAACAAAAATTTATTTGAAACTACCGTATGTACAAGCACAAAGAGGTCAGTTCCGAAAAGGAAGGTGGAATAGGAAAACCTAATAATATCATGATGAGCAGAAGCCAATATATACTGTGCACATGTAGCAGCAATAAAAGAAAATTTAACTATTAAAAGCCTAATAATACCATAATGAGCAGAAGTCAATATATACCGTGCACATGCAGCAACAATAAAAAAGTTCTAACCATAAATGATCAACTCCCAATAAAATATAGAGCAAGGGGTCAGAAATAAAAAATAACTCCAATCTAATTTAGCAGATTTATTTATGTGGTACATGCATTTTTTTTCATGGCTTTAAATGATGAAGTCAGTAATAAGTATTTTGCTTCACATTTTCCAAAGAGTACATCGGGCTTAGGAAGACTACAGGAAACAATTTCCAAATAACCACAGCTAGAACTCAGACTCATGATTTACTTAATACTTCCTGGCATGAGTATTTTAAAGGTTCAATTTTTAAGGAGATAGGCAGTTTTATTTCAAGCTTTTGCATGCATTTAATCTATGCTTAAGAAAAATCATATTAAAGAGTATAAGAAAGAAACCAAAAGTATAAAATATTACCAAAGAGGAAAAACTTCTTATCTTTTAAAATCATGAAGCTCTCTAAGAAGGTTTATAAGAGCATAAATAAAATTAACATTACAGTACATACAATAATGAAGAGAATTTTTCTATCTCATCATGGAGATGACTCAAGAAATTTAACACTTTGCTTTTTTGCATAAAAACATAAAATTTACTGTTTTGAATATAGGGTTTTAAATCACTAAATAATTAGACTGCAAAGAAGAAAAATCCATTTAAGCATTCTATTTGAATAAACTAGCAATCTTTACTTATATGCTGAGTACAGGAAATGAATAATGGAGTTAACCTTGCAATGTAATTAATTTCAATTTAAGGTACCTAGAAAAATATTGCAAATTTAAAGGTGAATAAAGAGAACTTGAATGTCCTATTCACTTTGATAACTGAAGATTTTTTTTCTGCTCTGAAGATTTTTTTTCTGCTCTTTTCAACAATTAACTGAAATATTCTCAGTGAAAATAACTTTCTGACATGAAAATAAATGGTGCCCATGATCCAGGACCAGTGATAAACTACACATTTTGGTTTCCTGAGAAAGTCGCCATATGTGATTATATGAAAAGTCTCCATGTAATCTATGGCACTAATAATCATCATAAAAACAGCTCTCAGCTGGGAGTTGTGGCCCACGCCTGTAATCCCAACACTTTGGGAGGCCAAGGTGGGCAGACCACAAGGTCAGGAGATCAAGACTATCCTAGCCAACATGGTGAAACCCCATCTCTACTAAAAATACAAAAATTAGCTGGGTGTGGTGGCATGTGCCTGTAGTCCCAGCTACTCAGGAGGCTGAGACAGGAGAATCACTTGAACCCAGGTGGCAGAGGTTGCAGTGAGCTGAGACAGGGCCACTGCACTCTGGCCTGATGACAAAGCGAGACTTCGTCTCAAATAAATAAATAAATAAACAACTCTCACTTATTAAGTAAGCACTCTAATGGCATGTATGCACTTAACATACATTATCTATATTCTCACAGTTATCCCATGAGGGTGGAATAGTATTGAACCCATTTTTACAATGGAAGAAGCAGAAGCTTAAAATAAATAATTTATTCAAATTCTATAACTTATAATTAATATATACATAGTAGATACATAATTATATAAAATATATACACACACATACAAACACACACACATTCTGCTCTCAATTACTTCCTTATTATTTTATACTGAAAGGTTTTCAGTTAGGTTACATTCTGGTAATCCAAAGACAGATAGGAGGTTACTTTTGCCTCAACTCAATCACGGAGTAAGATAAAACAGTAATTACAATGCAAAATGAAAAGATAAAACATGAAGAATAACATGGGAGCCCGCATTGTTTTTAACTCAGCCTCAGGTGGACAGAGAAGGAATGCTTTCTGCTCTAAGTGATACTGTTGTTTAAACTGAGTCACGTGGGAGCATGAAGAGTTAGTTAGGAAAATAAAATGAGGAGGGTGCTCGGAAGTACCTCAGAGGCAAGGGCATGACAAAGCCATGGAAATATGAAATGGCTCATTTCTTCCAGCAATTACAAGTACCAATGTTGTTAGGAGCATAATGCTTGCGGAGAGAAATGGCAAAAAACTGAAAATACATCAGCAAATATTCCTGATGAAGAAACTATTATTTGAGTTCTTTTGGGAAAGCTACTTAACCTTTCTCTGAGGGCTCATTTTCATCTGTAAAATGGGCTAATAATATCTAGAGTTTCTGTCAGGAATAAAGGAGTTAATATCCAAAAATTAAAACACAAGGATGACTAAGACACCTTACACATTGAATCATTTGCTATTACTAACAGAAGAAAAGTGACTGGGTCCAGACCATACAGCTAGTAAGTGTACCAGCCAGGACCTAAATTAGATTGAAAGAACCCTAAGGCCATTGATTATAGCACTACCTGAAGCCTAGTGGCCTATGAAATGCAGCAATTATGTTTTATAATATAGAAAAAAATGCTAATAAACAGCTATTGGTTATAGGATTGAGTCCTTATATGTGCAAGTGCTTTGTTTAGACAATTTTTTCCACATTTAGATTAATTTTAAGGTTTTTTTCAAATGAATATACTTCAAATCAGGTACATTTTTATGTTGACACTGGGCATTAAGTATCCAAACAATTTGCTAAGGGGTAATGCCAAATTAGATCAATTACTAAATCTCAGCAACAATAAATTATCAAATTGTGGTAGTTTTATCATTCATTAAACAAGCTTGTCCTCTCTCTCCAACCTGAAACATAAATTCTATGCTATGCTATAATGGTTTGCACTTTTGGTTCATCCATCCTTGGTATACGTTATCTATGCTTTCAGATTATTTCTTCTCTTCCACCGAACTACAGACTCTTTCCTAAAATGGGATTCTTGCCTCATAATTAGGACAAGTTTAATTTATTACGTAGAACATCAGAAAAATTACCCCTTCTCAAAGTATCTTTTTTATAAACTGATATATAAATAGTAGAAATCATCTCTGCATCATCACACAGCAAGGTCCCATTAAGTAAATTCTTTGTGTTCAAAAGTAAAGGCAATAGAACAACAGTCATAAACAAACAAATCACATCTTTCAAAATTACACACCAAGAAGGCAACCGTTTTAACTTTTATATAACCTTGATGCAATTATAAAGGCCCGAAGATAGAGAAAACCTATGTCTCAGATCTAAATGATGTAAAATGATCATAAATCTCTGATATAACAGAATTATGTTAAATTCTGAGTTATTCTGTCCCAAGAATTAATAAAATAAGCAATCTAAGAGACAGGGTTGAGAAAATGTGTGCATTTTCAGCTAAATGGCAGAATGTAGAAGAGTCTGGGAAGAAATAAACCCTTAACTGGTGAATGCTTACAAAATGAAAGCAAGTCTGGCTCTGCCCAATATAATGTTCAGTCAAGAAATTAAATAACAAAGGTTGGCCATGTGCATTCTGCTCTCTAATAAAATTGATGATATAAGGAAAAAGTCACATATCCTCATCATCTTTCCTAACAATAACATAGGAAGGGATATCTAGAAGGAGACAATCTCATGGTATTTTGCTTTGAATAATTTCTACTTTGCTTATATACATATTAATGAGAAACCTTATTTTTTGAACAATTAAGAAAGAAATTTCTCCTTTTCATACCAAAGATTCAGCCACCATAAGATTACCAATCTCTTTGATGATGTATATATCATCAAAATATACATCATCAATGTATATCATTCAGTGATGAATGTATATATGTATGGGTGTGTGTGTGTGTATTGAATTTAATATAAATATATGTATACATTTTTAAGTTCTTTGAAATGCCAACTTCCTTATGTCAGTTTTATGAAATTTATACTCAGTAGATTTCTTTAGTATACAAATGTGTACTGTAGAGCTCTTATTAGAATAAAGAAAATGGTAGTTCAAATTGGATTCAAGCAGCAGTGATGGAATGGAAACATTGAATGCAATCATATACAATTTTGAAGAAAGAACCAAACAGATTGATTTACTTGCTGACTAAATATATGAGATATAGTTAAAGGTAATTCCAAAATGTCAAGCCTAACTCCATAGAAAAATTGTGCTGTGATGAAAACAGAAAAATAACATAAATGAAAATGTCCAGAAAGAAGGTGGATATGTGGAATTTTACTTTGGTGGGTGCTAGATGTGATAGTAAAAGTGATCAGTGCTGAAAAGACAGACAAGGGAAAATGATAAAAATCTCAATTGTATCCATGTATAAGAGGCAGAATAGATACAAAGTGGCACCATAAAAATAGACAAAAGAGAATGCAATTTAAAAGAGAGTAATGAAAATAAAAGGAAAAAGAGTTCTAGCAAGAAAAATACACTGTGTCAAATGCTGCAAAGGACTGCAGTTTATGTACAAGAAGTCCATAGGAATATTTATGTAAATAGCTGCTGTAGACTTCCCGTTTCAAGACTGATATGACAAGACATTTCCATACCCTTCTACTCTCAAACACCTCCCTTAAGCAATAAATAAAACAAGAAACCAAAATGTAGACACTGTCTTCGCCGAAATTAAGAAATATCTGTGACTCAAAGAAAAAGTAGATAGAGAATTAATGACCTAGTAGGGGCGAAGAAGAATAAATCTTACAGAAATAATGAAGAAGAAACAAACCAATTTGCCCTGTAGAACCCTAGAAAGCTTCAATAATTTGAGGCTCCAAAAGGCTGAGATGAGGCTGGCTTTGAAAAACAGTGGGCCATTTAAAAATCTGTGGAAACAAATGTCTGAATACCCAGAGTTTACCCTATTCAGATCTATCTAGTTACATATAATGAAGAAGTTTTATAGATATCAGAGAAACTGTACCAGTCAGATGCAAGATATAGAACACTAAGTTCAAAATAGACCTGGCATGAGGCATTAGTCACAACAAGAGGGTTAAGTGATATTCTGTATAGTCATCAGTAAGATTCAAAGCCCCCTTTTCCTGCCCCATATTAATAAGATTGGCAGCTTATATAATCAATAAGGATATTGGTGGCTTTTTCTCTGAAATTAGAAAACCACACTGAGAAGAAAATTTACAGATAATTTTGGGGTCCCCAACCAATGACCAGCTAGTTATTCAATCACTGTACAATGAAGACTCAAAGTCTGCAAGATCCACCCATGCACATAGAGCTTCTGATCAGATTTTCTGCACTTCACAGTGAATATGATTGCATCATTAAGAATCATCAGATATCTGAGAAACATAACCAATTTTTTAAAAAAGCAAAACAAAGAGAGAAAAAGAATTCTGAGGAAATATAAAAAAAATCTTCTAGGAAATCATAATTAATATTCACAAAGAGATACAATGACATTGCATCCATGAAATAAGAATAGATGTTTTAAAAAGGTTTAAATGTAACTTCAAATAAAATACTTATTAGAAGGGTAGTTTTAAAAAGCTATCTACAGGTTGAGGAAATCTACAGAAAGAGTAGAGAAAAAAAACAGATTTTAAGGGGAAATTCTAGGAACAGAAAACCTTGTTTGGCAAGGGCCAAGGATAGGGAAAAGGACTGGGTACGAATGAGCATAGAGAATTTTTGCCATGACTGTGGGGCAGTCAAATGACTACAATTTGTCAACATATCAAACTGTATGTTTAACAGGGGTGATTATACTTTTAAAAATGGTGTAAAGATGGAAAGTAGAAAAACAAAGATAAAAATAATTAGAAAATTCATCTCAGCATTCAACTAATGAGTTGTAAAATGAGAAAATTAAGAAAAGCAAAAGAAATTTCAAAGAAATCATGGAAGAAAATTTCTCAAGCTGAAGCATCAGACTCTCTAGATAAAATGGTTCACCTAGTGTCTAGTCCATTGAATGAATGAAGACCTGCACTAAGGCACCTGTATGAGAGATTTCAGAAAACTGGGAAAAGAAATTAAGATCCTAAAAGCTCACCAAGAAGAGACAGAAATAAAAGAGAAACATAGAATAAAACATGAATCAGAATGGCTTTTGAAGTTTTACATAAGATGCTAAAAAGCAGTGGGATAGTACTTTCAAAATAATTAGAGAAAAACACATCCACTCTACTATTTTATCTAGGCCCTGAAGGGAACAAAACAAATACTAAAAACTATAATTCAAAAAGCCTTTTCTAAAATATATATCAAATTGTGTATCCAAAGAGCATATGGTGTACCTGAAAGTATCAACCCATAATGCTAACATTAATCCATAATCTAGGAAATTCTGAACTTTAAAGAAAAGATAATCCTATGGGTATCTAGATAAAAGGAGAATATGGCACATAAAAGGAAAAAGAAATCATTTTCTTTGACAGCAATGCTTTTTTGAAGGGGAGGAAAAATCTTAATAGATACCCAGAAAAATTAAAATGTGATTCAAATATTTTATACCAAGTAAAACAGCCTTCAATATAAAGGATAAAAACTGTTCATAACATTAAGTAGATCAGAAGATGTGGTTGCTCTTAGTCCTTCTTAAGGAATCTACTGGAGAACAAATTTCAAAAAATCAAAATGAATTGCATACAAACCATCAAAATGACTACAGAAAGATCAACAGAAGAAACTGTGCAGAGCCTTAAATTTTAAAAAATCACTTGCAGAACAAAAATAAATGAGGATTAGAGAGAAGAAAATATTATATGTGACAGCTATAAGCTCTGACAATTAAAAAGTAGCAGGTAATAGATGTGGCATATGCAAAGACATTTTGTTTTGCTTTCAGTAAGCAGAATTGGTAGCAACAGTACTAGTATAGTTATTCTGAGAAAGCGCATGTGAATGCGCGTGTGAATAACTAGTATAGTTATTCTGAGAAAGCGCATAGAATCATTATGGAATATTATAATTCTAACACCCCCTGTGTCCTTGAGAGCCAAAGATAAATAAAGAGAAGAACTAAAAACCCAGTAATCCAAAATTGGAATTGGAAGTAATTGAACAAACATGTCAGGTTTTTCATTGTTAAAAATAAATAGATATGTCCTAGTTCTTCCAGTATAGACTAAGAAATAGTAATAAATGATAAATGAAGGGATCTTGAAGCATGAAGAAGGAAGAAATAGGAACAGAAGTAGCAGAAATTTGGGTATACATAATAGTCTATTCTCTTTGTGCATTTTATAAATCATATTTGATGAGTGAAACAAAAATTATAATGCCATTTCTGATACTCAAGATAATGATATTTAAAAGTAGGGAACAATAAAGAGACCTAACGGAAGTAAGGTTTTTACATTCCTTCCTTCCTTCCTTCATTTATTCCTTCCTTCCTTCCTCCTTCATTCCTTCCTTCCTTCCTTCTTTCCTTCCTTCCTTCCTTCCTTCCTTCTTCCCTTCTTTCCTTCTTCCCTTCTTTCTTCTTTCTTTCTTTCTTCTTTCTTTTTCTTTCTTTCTTTCTTTCTTTCCTTTCTTTCTTTCTTTCTTTCTTTCTTTCTCTTTCTTTCTTTCTTTTTTTTCTTTCTTTCTTTCTTTCTTTCATTCTTTCTTTCTTTTTCTTTCTTTCTTTTTGAGACGGAGTCTTGCTCTGTCACTCAGCCTAGGGTGCAGTGGGGCAACCTCCACTCACTGCAACCTCTGCCTCTCAGGTTCAAGCAATTCTCCTGCCTCAGCCTCCTGAGTATCTGGGATTACAAGCACTGCCATCAAGCCCAGGCAATTTTTTTTTCTTTTTTTTTTTTTTTTTTTTATAGATGGGGTTTCACCATGCTGGCCAGACAGGTCTTAAATTCCTGACCTCAGGTTATCCACCCATCTCGGCCTTTCAAAGTTCTGGAATTAGAGATTACAGGCGTGAGCCACAACTCCTGGCAGGTTTCTACATTTCATTCAGTATTGTAATATGTCAATACCAGTAGACTGTGATAAGTTACATATGTACACTGTAGTTGTTCTGGGAATTACATTGTAACTATACAAACAAATACAATCAAATTATACAAACAGATACAATCAAAAACAATATAAATGGCCATGCAGGGCTGTAATCCTAGTACTTTGGGAGGCCGAAGCAGGTGGATCACTTAAGGTCAGGAGTTTGAGATCAGCCTGGCCAACCTGGCGAAACCCCATGTCTACTAAAAATATAAAAATTAGTCAGGCATGGTGGTGCATGCCTGTAATCCCAGCTACTTGGGAGGCTGAGGCAGAAGAATCGCTTGAACCCAGGAGGTGGAGGTTGCAGTGAGCTGAGGTCACATCAGCTGCACTCCAGCCCGGGCAACAGAGTATTATTACATCTAAAATGAAATTATACATATGTGTGTGTGTGTGTGTGTGTGTGTGTGTGTGTGTGTGTGTGTGTGTCTGTGTGTGTATAAAGCAAAATGAATTTCTAATTATTTTAATTGTAGTGGGGGCTAGAAACATCAAATATTTTAAATTATATAAATTAAAAAAAATGATAGAGCATCATCATTTTGCAACTCTCAAGGAATCAACAATCTTACAATCTTTCTAACCATTAAGTGTCAACAGCTGCTGACATTAAAAAAAAGAGTTAAAACCAGACATTATGTGTGTCCTGATAAAAGAACACACCACCACTCAAGAGATTAACTCAAATCTGATTACATCTCTTTTCAAACTGCCAACTGCTGGAAATATACAAGACAAAGGAACAGGTTGAACGCACTGTGAGTATCCAAGTCAGCAACATCTAGATTAAGGTAAATTATACTAGTTAAAGGGTACAAGTACAAATTCTCCCTCAGATAGATTATAAGGAAAAGAAAGTGATTGAATGAGAACCTGTAGATTAAACTTAAAAGACATCAGATTTCTAAAATGTGCCAGACTATAATGTTCAGGAATGAATGGAATTTTAGCTGATACAACCATACAGAAAAGTGGTGATTATAAAAATCAAGATTGTAGTTACATTTGAAGAATAGAAAAGCCCTATGATCATGACAGGGCACATGGATAGCTTTTGCGGCCAGTGGAAATATTCTTTCTTGACTTGGGTGGTAGTTACATGGGTATTCAGCTTGTAATTCACTAAGTATATGTTTTTTTATATTTTGTCTGTTTTCCTCCATCTGAGTTTTATTTTATAATACTAAGGTCTAAAAAGGTTAAACATAGGTCATGTGTATTAAATTAGTGCCACATCAAATTTATATACTGCTAGAGCAAAAGAGACAGATTCCAGACAGGTAATATCGACTCTTTCAGCATACCTTCCCAAGTGAGTTCCTAAGGTAACTAAGCATTATTTATTTCTCACAAGGTTTTCTGTCACAGAGGTATTTCTGGCATGATTAATTTACTAAGGCTTATTAACTTGAAAAGACATGGATGTTGATCTTAAACAAATATCTAAATTGTAATCTCATCTCCACTTTCTTTTAGTTTTGTGAGTTAGCCTTTCAGATTTTCCGTTTCCTTATGTGCAAAATGAGAGTAGCCACTGTATATTATTTTTAAAATATTTTATGTAAAGTGCCTAGAAGCAGTTAAGGCACTCAAGAAATATTATCTGCTATTCTGATTACAGAAATTTCTTTTATAATTCCAGTATTCACTTTAACAAAATAACAGACCCCAAAATACTGACTCTCCCCAGCAGTATTCTGTAACAAAAAAAACACAGATCTTTGGTTCAGATTAATTAATCTTAACATTTTTACTCCAGTTTCTATGATTGGCTTAAAGGTATTTTTAATCAATAAGAAATGTTACAGTTATCTTTTTATTATGGAATACTGTGGACATTGTGACAAACATGTTAAAACATGTTAAAATGTATCCGTTTCCTGAAGCCTCTAAGGAACTTAGTGAAGGCCACCAGGAGACAGGTTAGAGGTGATCTAGGGAGTTTGTTGGAATTAAACCAACCCAGGTGTTAAAGAAAGAACATGGTACAGAATACGTAGAAAATCTATTCCTTTACCTCTGGCCTTTTCTCTTTATGTGAACCTCTTTCTCACTGCCATCAACACACTGGGACATTTCCTGAAAGGTGGATGGCAGGTTTTGGTGTCTGGTTTGTAAACACCACTTTCTGTAATACAAAATGTTTTATCACCATTTTCCAACTTCTAGTTTTCAGGATAAATGTAGTCAGTTTAAGTCACATATGAAAGGCTAGAGATTGATATTTAAAAACATCGTGGTATTTTATTCCCGTTTCTTCAGTTATAAAAAGTGTTTCCCAGCAGACACTGTGTGCTTAGAAAGGGAGGATGAATGCCACCAATAGAAGGTGAATGAGACACAGGGGAATTTCCAGCAAAACAGAAAGGAGAACTAAAAAGAACTCATAACAACTTGAAGGATAAGAGGAACAGCAGAGAACTCATTCAAATGTGTCCCAGCTCCCACATCACATGTTGAAATGGTGAAGGTTGCCTGGGAGGGGAGCTGGCTTGGACATGCTGGAAGACAAGCAGAAAGTGGAGAGTGCTTGAAAATCTGGGAGGGAAGTGTCTGTGGAGCGGACCGGCTACGAGGTGGTGTGAGGTCACGTCAGAATAAAAAGACAGGGCTACTGTTCTAGGTAAGAAGAGATCCAAGCTACCACTCCCTGTCCTCCTCAACTCCCATAAGGCAAAGATGACATTTGGGATACTTCTCCAAGCCCTGTGCAGGAGGCAGAAGGTAGCTGACACAACTGGATAAAATTTCCAAAGCTAGTCACTGCAACAGAGTCAAATTGGTTCTGAAATTAATAGCTGACAGACAGGCTGCCAGGATGGAATGGATTGCAGACCTCGAGATGTGCAATGACAATGACAGTCTGTGCAGTCTGCCTGAGCTGGGACACACACCCGTCATCCCTGATTTCCATAGGGAACAGTACTGGCACAACACCGGAATCATCACCCCCCAGCAGAGGCCAGAGAGAAACTGGAGAACAACACTCATATCTGAGTCTTCCTCTCTCCACAAGACCATGATGTCATAGGAAAACTCTGCCCTCTTTGTACCCAAAAAACATCTCAGGGAGTGTTTGGAGGGAAAACTGATCTGACAGGGAATTGAACCTACTGAACAATTATGCAAAATGAGGCAGAGATAAGTTGATGCTTTAAGTACCGGTTACTGCAATCAACACCACAAGCAGCAAAGTAAGTTTGAAAAATACATGTGATAGATTAGAATATTGGTTTTGCACATATAGTAAAGTATAAAGTTGTGATGTCTCATGCAAGAATATTTTGAGCAAGTTCATATACTTAAAAATGCTTTAACTTTCTAATGGGAAGCTGTAAATATATCCAGGTAACATAAATGTCTTACATATAGCTAATAAGAGTGGTATCCTACTGGAATTTACTCTGCAGCTTAAAAGCTCTTTTCTGTGCATCAGACGATTCAATATCACAATTTATTCCACAGTTCAGCAAATTTACTGTAACCGAGGAAGTTTAAATGGTCAAATCAATGCATACCAAACAGAAGGCTTTTTTTGCAGAGTCAAGAAAACAAGGAATGCCACTGACTTTGAGTGTTGTTTTAAAATACTTTTCTGAGGAGTAATTCCAAATCTCTTCAACAACAGCAAATTACAAACAAACTCTAAAAAAAGAAGGAAATCTGAAGTTTAAATGTCAGAGTGTCCTGTTAAAAGCAGTACTAACTTCCTTATTCTGTCTTCATTTCTAGCCCCATAACTGGGCTGCATCCTCAGTTATGCACAGTTATTGCAGATGCTAACGGGCATTCCCAATCTGAAAGATTTATAAGCCATCCTTATTCACTAGCCTGCCTTTTGCTTGATGTAAACAGTTGCAGAGGTAGAACTTTGCAAAAATCGTGGTAATCAGGAATGAGAAATACTTTCTATTAAAAATACCTAATGTAGATGATGGGTAGATGGGTGCAGCAAACCACCATGGTACATGTATACCTGTGTAACAAACCTGCACGTTCTGCACATGTACCCCAGAACTTAGTGTGTGTGTATGTGTGTGTGTATATATATATATGTATATACACACACACAAGACATAGCCCCTGTCCTCAAGGAGTTTAGCACATACAGGTTTAAGAAGTATATAGTAGAGCTCAATGGTTGGAAAACTATGACTCACAGGGCTTTGCAATAAACTTTTATTGAAACACACACACAAAATACTTCCTATCCACACAAAATTTTTTAATCAACTGAGAATCTCTCAGTATAAAGAAACAATCTGGAAGATATGGTGATACGTGGAACGAGTTAAACAACATTTTCAGAGTTAAAAGCATATAGTACATGTCAAATAGCTGAAACAGCAGTGCTATAGGTTCAGAAATGTGGGGTGAGGTGAATCTCATGAGTGTGGACTGCCTAACTAGGAGATCTTCTGATTTTGAATGTCTCTGGTGGAATTTTTTACTTTGCTTCTTACCTCTTTTCATTCTATCCCTTGTGATTTCTGAGGACAAATTCTAGAGTAGGCAAAGAAATGGTGTGACATACTGAACTGCAAGCATCTGCTCATCACCTACTCCCAAATGTCCAATCATCACCTGGATTTCCTTCAAAGGAAAGTCCCCACTAGGGCTTCTCCGCACTGCCAAACTCTAAGTCACTCACCTGACCTCCTTTCTAATCAGCTTAGCATAAGCTTCTACTTTACTACTAAAAATCATACAGCTCTGCTTATCAATTATCAAGTCACCTGCTAAGAACTCATCTTTGCCTCAGGCCACTTCCTCTTTATGCAAATGTGGTATCTTGAAATGAGCTGCTCCATGGAGAACTATCCTGTGCAGTTTATGAAGTTAATCATGGCAATCTCTCATCACATCTGAATTTTTTAACTTTAAAGGATGAGAAAAATGAACCCAAAAGAAACCTAAATGTATAAAGTTAAATTAGGCATAGAAGAAGCTTGAGAACATTTAATTAAGCTCAGAACTGAAAACTATCAAATTATCTATTCAAGATAACTCTCTTATGCTATTAAAACTATTCTATATCATTTTAAACCTTTAGTTATGGAATGCAGTCAATGCCTTGGCTTTATGATCTCAAGAAATATAATTATTTGTTTATACCCATAAACCCATGAAGTAAATTACGAATGATATTTTATTAGTTCTTTTTCTTACAAATTACATTCTTCAAATTTATTGACAACAACAAAACACATAATCTATGAAACAGAGATAACAATTATCCTACTTTAAATGGTTGCTGAAAAAAGAAATGTAAAAGTTCTTAGAAGAGGGCTTAATACCCAAGAAGCACTTTAGAAGCATTTGCTATTGTTATTGTTATTTATTCATTTCCCTAAAACAACCAAAAACATACTATTCAAAATCACTTTACAGTCACTATACTACATATATGCATATTTTTTTCTGGAGTGCTTATAAATCATAAGAAATGTTTCTTTTGACATTATTTCAACAATTGCATTTTTAAAGAATTTTTCAAGTATTATAAAGCAAATAGCATGAAAAGAAACTATTTGTGTTATCACATTTTCAAAACAGAAGAATTTCGTTTGTCTGGGTGAAAAATGATCTCAATTGCAGAAATTTGTTTTTGTTTTAAAAAGGTGTTTCTTTAACGGAGAAGTCAGTAAACTTTCTCTGTAAAGAGGTAGCATATATTTTATTTTAGTCTTTGTGGACCATAAATTCTCCATTGGAGCTACTTCACTCTGTCCTTATGACACAAAAGCAGTCCCAGACTACATAAATGAATGTGGCTCTGTTTCAGTAAAATTTTAGCTCTCCCTGCTCTAAAGCATCCAATAAATGATTATTCATCTAGAAAGCAAAATCTATCGAACAATAAAAGAATGTAAGTTATCATATATTATATAATGAATAGTTTTTAGGAACTTAGAATACTTTAAATTCTCATATATCAGACTTAAGATTGATTATCCAGTAACTGTTCATTATAACCCCTCTACTACTACTGCTGAAGGTCTATACACATACCAGAGGAAAAAGTGGTGTCCACTATGCAGTGTTTATACCTCCCCCTCCTCTCACCAGACTAATAAAGCCAGCTGAGCTCCAGTGATTTCTGGGAGAATGCACCCAGACCTTGATTTCTGAACATTCCCCCTTAGCTCAACCCAGATTAAAAAGTATTGGCTTAACTTAGTGGCCAAATCAGCAAAGCTGTACTGATTCAACTCCAGCCAAGTCTGCTCTTTTCTGGGATATTTATTAGGTTAAGTGAAGTTGTGACAAATTCATAGCAAACAGTTAGTTAATCATGAATTTTAGTTTCTGATGGGAAAAAAAATAAAAGAAGTTTCCAAATGTCAGGCTATTTCAAATTTAATCATATAAACAAGGAATGAGCTGATATCAAGAATGGAAAAATACTTCGTGTTATAGAACCTTTTTCTTCTCACATAGTCTGCAGACATTACTTCATAAGTCCTGAGCAATGAACAGCAGGTATTATTAGATTTATTTCTAGAAAGAAGTTCAGACATCAAGAAATAATGTGTCACAAAAAGTAACTGCTTGGCTGGAAACAGAAGTCAGATTTCCAGAACTTTCTTTAAGTCACAGTGATATCTACTACAAAACTTCTTTTTATATCCAGATATTTCTAAAGGAAAGACACAGAGTTATTCCACTTAAACTCCCTTCTCCTGAGAAAGTCAGATTTGCTGAGGTAAAGCTCAGGCAAAATTAATCTACTTCATAAACAATAGAAAGATGAATTGCTCTCAGAATGCATCATTTCCTTCTGTGAAATACTCTAAGCTGACTTTCATGGCTAACAAAGAAAATCCTGTTGGTGGCTTAGGGCACACTACCAACTTCTTGTTAAACAATGCTGAGCAGCATTTAATTGCCCGAAGCCAAAAATTATCAGATTGTGCCAGAAGTCTTGGCACTATTTCCGCCATCAACTTCTCTACTTAGTATAGAAGGGCTCAATGGGATGGCCCGACACTTTGTTCACCTGAGTTTGTGAGTTCAATCAGCAAGTTTAATTACCCAAATCCACTGCCCCAAGGAAGCTATTAAAATTCAAAAGTACTGCAAGAAAATTTGCTGAGGAATATAAAATCAGGCACTTTTTAAAAACTTGGATTTGTTGTACCTGAACTTGTCTGCATCACAAGTCTCAGTATAAACAGTGAGGCACAAGTTAAGACAAGCCAAGTAGGAGAACAAAGTCCGAAGCAATCGTGGGACTGTAACTCAGGCTGTCTGTGCTTGTGATGCACACACATTGTAGAGGAGTGAACAGCTAAAGTCTAAGAGCAATGGCTAGATGGTAATGTTTATTTTTCAAGGTTTGAGATTCTTTTGGAAATTTTTGATATGTTAAAGCAATACAAAAAGAATATTTTTATTCAGTGATCTTCATGTTCCAGACATAGAGAAGCTTTCAATATTCCAGAACATCCCAGGGCTTTTTGTAATTCTGAGCTTTTGCTTTTGCTGAACCTTTTGCCTGAAATGCTCTTCCTCCTTTTCTCCTGGCAAATCCCTACTCTCCTCCCATAGCCAATTCAAATTCCATCCTCTCTCAGAGGACTTACCCAATTCTCCTATAGACAGTGGCTTCCTTACTTTGTTCTACTGTAGAACTTTCATCACACTTTCATTAGAACTGTTATTACAATGTATGGTTACTTCTATTTAATTTACATGCCTGTCATCAGCCCAACTAAATTCAGGCATTTAGAAATCGGCAACTATGGTCTTCTGTATCATGTGAATCTTAGAACAGAACACATTGCCTGACAGAGTAGATGCTCAGTGTGGTTGAATTAATGACTTTGCCAACTTGGACCTCATTTAATTTTGATTTTTAGAAACAAAGAAATGAAAGCATGAGTGACATGCCCAAGGTTATACAGTTACAATGCATGGCTTTCGACTCCCTTTCCACTCTGTACAAAACCACACCCTGAGAAATTACTGTGAAAAGATTACAATTAGCATAAAACAGAGAGATACTTACTCATCTCCATACCAAGTGACACATACCTAAGAGGAAGGGAAAAAGAAAGAAAGGAAAGAAAGAGGAGATAAAGAAGAAACCAAACTGAAAATATTCCTAGAACAAGGGGGTCTCAATCTCAGCCCTACTGTTATTTTGGACAAGATAATTCTTTGTCATGAAGGACTTTCCTTTGCACTGTGGGTTACTTAGCCACATCTCCAGCCTCTACTTACTAGATGCCAGTAACAGTACACTCCACCCCCAATTATGACAACCAAAAAATGTCTCCAGATGTTGCTTTATGTCCCCTTGGGGCAAAATTGCTCCTGGTTGGGAGTAACTTCCCCAGATGAACAATCTTAGAGGAGATAATCTTCCACATTACTTCAAGCAAAGTAGCAATCAATTAACATGTGTGGTACACTGGCTTCAAACCAATACTCTCATATTAAGCATAGAAGCCAGAACCTGAAATGCCTAATCCTCTTACATTTTTATTAATCTGTTTTATTAAAAACAACGATGTTGTCACTTGGTTTATGGCTGCTAATGCAACAGCTAAAGAAAAAAACACTAAAACTTCCAGCTCATACAAAACTTAAACACATTTGACAAGTTCTAAAGGTAATCTTAATAATTTTTACTTTAGCTTTACTTTAAACTTTCTTAAAGTTCTTGCTCAGTATTAAACATAAGAACCACAAATTCAGTATTACTGTATGACATCACCTAAGGAAGTAAAATTACTGAGAGAGTAATTGAATGTCCTTCACTTCCTTTTAGTATATATTTTCCAAAAGCTATCTCTTCTTTTATGGTACATAAAGCTTTCTAATTGAGATTTTTATACATATATGTGCATTTTAGGAATTTGGGATTTCCTCTCTTTAACTCTTAAAGCTACTTCATAGTTTGCATAGTTCTACTACAGTTTCTAAATATGCAGCATAACATTAAATTCACATTTCAGAACTGTAGGAACAAACATGAATAGTCAATGGCCAGAGTTATTACTTTTTATTTTTGAAAAAGAAGCCGAGATTGGCTTTGAAGAAAGGATTAACATTAAACTAGTGTATTTTATTCATCTAGATTCATCTAGTATAATAAAACTTTATTATTACAAGTAGATATAGTCCAAAACCACCGTTGTTAAATTGCAGAAACCAGGAGGTTCCATTACTGCAAAGTTAATGAAATGGCAGAGTAGCCGGCAAAGGTAGCTGGCTGGGAATTCCTGGAGTCTGGCTTCCAGCTCCTGGCTTTGGTATGACACCACTGGGTAGCAACTGTCCACTCTGGCCTAAATATCAATGAAGATGATACCTGGCACTAATGCCAGCTTTGATGTCCAAGAAACAGCAGCAGGGACACATAGAACTCAAGTGATTTTATCACTAGATAGTGCAAATTAAACCCAAAAGGTACTTAAGACAGAGGACTCGCCCCTCTGCCTTCTGCTTCCTGAAGACAGAGTAGTTTCCTATTATTTCCTACCCACATCACCCTCCTCCGTAGTATTCCCGTCCCTCCAAGATAAGAACCTTAATCAGAAGATGAGAACACACTGAAAATTATACTATACCCAAATTCTATTTCTCATGGAAGTTTTAACAGTCATTTGTGTGTTTAAAAGGCATTTAAGAGAAGTATCATGACTCCAAGTGTGAAGTTTTTAACCAGAAGTCTTTCCCATCTTAGCTTCTCCTTCCTCTCTATGGTCATAAATCTGAATGAATGTGTCAAAAAATAGATGGACAGAAACATTTTTTGGTATAGTACTTCTATTTCAATCCATACTCTCCAAAAGTTCAATCTTTCATTTAAATTGATTTTTTTTCCTAACCCAAAATCTTATTAAATACCATAGAAACAGTTCTTATACAGGCATATCTTGGAGATATTGCAGGTTTGATTCCAGACGACTGCAATCAAGTGAATGTCACAATAAAGTAAGTCACACAAACTTTTTTGTTTCCCAGTGCATATAAAAGTTACAATGTGCTGTAGTCTATTAAGTGTGCAATAGCATTATCTCTAAAAAATAATCTATACGCTTTAATCTAGAATTATTGCTAAAAATGGCTAACAGTCATTTAAGCCTTTGGTAAAGAGTAATCTTTTTGCTGATGGAGGGTCCTCCCTCAGTGTTTATGGCCGCTGACTAATTAGGGTGGTGGTTGCTGAAGGTTGTGGTAGTTGTGGCAATTTCCTAAAATAAGACATGGAATTTGTCACATCAATTGACTCTTTCACAAAGAATTTCTCTGTATCATGCTATTCTGTTTGATAGCATTTTACCCAAAATAGAACTTCTTTAAAACTTGATGTCGATCTTCTCAAACCCTGCCACTGCTTTATCAAGTAAGTTTATGTAATATTCTAATTTTTTTGTTGTCATGTCAACAGTGCTCAAAGCATCTTCACCTGGAGTATATTCTATGTCAAGAAACCCCTTTCTTTGCTCATCCATAAGAAGCAACTCCTTATCCATTCAAGTTTTATCATGTGATTGCAGCAAATCAATCACAGTTTTGGGTTTTACTTCTAATTCTACTTTTCTTGCTATTTCCATCACACCTGCAATTACTTCCTCTACTAAAAATCTTGAATCCCTCAAAGTAATTCATATGAGTTGGAATTAACTTCTTCCAAATCCTGTTAATGTTGATACTTTGATCTCCTCCCATGAATCTCAATATTCATAATGGCATCTGAAATGGTGAATTTTTTTTTTTTCGGAGTCTCACTCTGTCACCAGGCTAGAGTGCAATGGTATGATCTTGGCTCACTGCAACCTCTCCTCCCGGGTTCAAGTGATTCTCCTGCCTCAGCTTCCAGAGTAGTGGGGACTGTGTAGTGGGCATGCGCCACCACATCTGGCTAATTTTTGTATTTTTAGTAGAGACGGGGTTTCACCATGTTGGTAAGGATGGTCTCAATCTCTTGACCTCGTAATCTGCCCGCCTTGGCCTTCCAAACTGCTGGGATTACAAACATAAGCCACCGTGCCTGGCCAAGGAATGGTGAATTCTTTTCAGAAGGTTTGTGTACTTTTCTCAGACCCAAATCCATCAGAGGAATCACTATGGCAACCATAGCCATATAAAATTTATTTCTTAATCAACAACACTTGAAAGCCAAAATTGCTCCTCTGTGAGATGCAGAATAGATGTTGTGTTAGCAGGCATGAAAACAACATTAATCTCCATGTACATTTCTTTCAGAGCTCTTGAGTGACCAGGTACATTGCCAATGAGCAGTCATATTTTGAGAAGAATCTTTTTCTTTTTGGAGCAGTAGATCTCCACAGCGAACTTAAAATATTCAGTAAACCATGCTGTAAACAGGTGTTCTGTAATACAGAGTTTGTTGTTCCATATACAGAACACAGGCAGAGTAGATTTAGCATAATTCCTAAGAGCCTTAGAATGTCAGAATGGTAAATAAGCACTGGCTTTAACTTAAAGTCATCAGCTGCATTATTTCCTAACTAAAGAGTGAGCCTGGTTTTTGAAGCTTCAAAGTCACGCATTGACTTCTCCTCTCTAGCTATGAAAGTCCTAGATGGCATCTTCTTCCAGTAGAAGGGTGCTCCATCTACATTGAAAATCTGTTGCTTAGTGTAGCCACATTCATTAATGATCTTAGCTAGATTTTCGGAATAACTTGTTGCAGCTTCTATAAAGGCATTTTCTGCTTCACTTTGCACTTTCAGATTATGGAGAAGGCTTCTTTCCTTAATCCTTCTGAGCTAATCTCTGCTAGACTTCAGCATTTCTTCTGCAGCTTCCTCATCTCACTCAGCCTTCCTAGCCTTGAATAGAATTAGAGCCTTGTTCTGGATTAGGCTTTGGCTTAAGGGAATGTTGTGGTTGATTAATCTTCTATCCAGTAAATTGTCTCCATATCAGAAGTAAAGCCGTTTTGCTTTCTTATCATTCATGTGTTCACCAGAGTAGCACTTTCAATGTTCTTCAAATACTTTTCCTTTGCATTCAAAACTTGGCTAACTCTGTGGCCCAAGAAGCCTAGCTTTTGGCCTACCTTGCCTTTGGACATACTATCCTCAGTAAGATTTATCATTTCTAGCTTTTGATTTAAAGTGAGATATGTGAGACTCTTGCTTTCACTTTAACATATAGAGGCCACTGTTGGGTTATTAACTGGCCTAATTTCAATACTGTTGTGTCTCATATAATAGAAAGACCCAAGTAAATGGAGAGTGCCTGGAAAAGGGTTGGTAAGAGGAACAATCAGAAGACACACACAACATTGATAATGTTGTCTGTCTTACATTGGCATGGTTCATGGTGCCCCAAAAACAATTCCAAGAGTAGGATCATAGATCATCTATCCCAGATCACCATAACAGATACAATAATAATAGAAAAGTCTGAAATATTGTGGGAATGACCAAAACGTGACACAGAGACATGAAGTAAGGTCATACTGTTAGAAAAATGGCATTGGCACAGAGTTGCCACAAACATTACATTTCATTAAAAAATGCAGTAGCTGTGAAGCACGATAAAGCAAAGTGCAATAAAACCGGGTATACCTATATTTCAGATGCATTTTCCTATTGCTATTATATTGCTACATTACTCAATTCAAAACTTTGAATATTTAGCAGATAAAATGTTGATAATCTCTTACAAAAGTCAGAAATGTCTGATTATTGACTAAGACTGAAAAAAATTTTGCTGTGGTGTGAAGACTCGATGATTTATAAAGCTTCATTTTTAGAGAAAAAAGTTGCATTTTCCCTAGGGATTTCTGCCTATAACTGTAGTATTTATTTATATGCAGAAGTTCCTGGGTGGCATGTGGGGGTCTAAATTCAGCCCAATTTCAATTCCAAGACAAACTGAAAAGTGGTTTAAAATTCTTTGGCTCAGAAGGAGCACATTTTTCGTAATGTTTCCAAAGACAAGTACAAGCCAGCTAATGATATTTCTACCTGAGAGACAGAGGTACACTACAGCAGCTCGATAGCCACTAAATGCAGAAATCAGGTAAAGAAAGAAATCTCAAGGAATCAGAAACTGATTTTCCCATATCCCATGCTGGCTACCAGATCCTAACCCTCAGTAAGAGTAGATGCTATCTAAATATCATAGTCCAAAATTTCCAGTGTTTACACGTATATAAATTCTAATAATCATAAGATAATGTTTACAAGTAGTCCAAATGTCTGAATATTCTGCTTTTAAGTTTTACATTTTTATCAAATACTAGTCTCTTTTCACAGGAGGAAAAATTTGAGAATTCAAAGTGGCACATGAATCGTCTTTGAGTTGATATTACTTACAACTGATATGCCTGAAGAAAAATATTTCTGAGATTTTACAGTGTCATGTAAAGACTTGTAAGTCTGAATAGCTCATTCTAAAATTATGGAGTAGGAGAACAGAAAACAAGTAAGCAAAGGAAGAACAAAGAGACATGGGAGGAAAGGCAGGGAAGAGAAAGGATGATTATATTAAAGAAATGAAGGAAGGAGAGTAATAGAGAAGAAGCAACCTCAATTTTCTGCCTTAGGGTAATAACAGAACGGCAAACAACGGCCATAGAAATATTGAGCTTTCTAAACCTCTCTTTCAACTAGAGGTTTCAAAAACAAACAACCAATAACAAAGAATCACAGCAAGTATTTGATGCTAATAAGTTTTAATAGTTTTAAAACAGATATTCCTCTTACGTTTTTGCTGTTTAAACTATGAATGGCAAAATAAATGAGTTCTTACCTCCTGTTACCCATTCACTTTTGGCTTTTTTATCCTTGCCAGTGTTCTTGGCATAGGTCAACTCGTGAGCACTGATACCGTGGGTTCCAGAGACCTAGTCAACTATTCTGAAATAAGCCCTGAAAAGCTAGAGCAATCCTGGCAAAGTCAGTTTTCTTTCTCTCTCATCCTAGTCTTCCCCTAATCTCCCACCTAAAATTCACCTTTGCTATTTTCGTTATAATTCAGGTTTCTCTGTATTTCTTCGGATGCTCTGTTTATTTTCCTTTCTGTGCATTACTTTTCTACATTTCTGTTCTTTCCTGAGTTACTTTATTCTAGACATGTAGTGATGCAATTTTTAAATTAGAAAAAAACTGTAAATGGTATGACATAGATAGCTAAAGAGTTTCAAACGGCAGAACAGTCTCAGCTGGAGTGTCACTATATGCACCTGTCAACACTACCTTAGTTTTATCACTCCTTGGGGACCCAAGAGTGCTTTTCCTGTTTCTGGTCCAGCAGCTTAGAACTTCACCTTGTCTAACTATAAGACATCAAGGGAATGGTTTCAAAAATACTTTATACAAAATCTGCCAGAATAACTAAGTGATATAACACTGAGAAAGAAGGGTCCCCAGGGTACAGAGCTTGCAGTCAGGAGATAAATAGAAAAGTCTTTCCAACTTTGGAAAGCATGAACAGTTGGAAGAAACAGTGTTGAGAAAGAAAGAGAAGGAAGGAGGAGAAGCTAAAGAAAAGGGGACAGAAGACTGATAAAAACAGTTTGATTCCAGGATATGCCTCGGTAACTGAAGCTACTTTGCATTTTGATGTTGCTATGCCAAGCATTTTAGGCCATTCTATATTAATTACTTTGTTTTTTGCTTTAAACAAAATACATATATAAAAAAGATAACCATCTCTAAGGTTGTAGAGTAAAATATCCAGGTTATTGTAAAAGTTTTGTTCTAAATGTTGCATCCAAAAGAATAACGAATTTTATATAGCTTGTTATACTTAGCAAGGTAGTTTCACATTTGCCATAGGTAATCTCATTTGAGCCCCAGAAGGGTAGGCAGGACAGATTATCAGATGTGATGCTGAAAGAACTTAAATGACACTGTAGTAATCAAGGGAGTCTGAACTTAAAGTATACCTGAAGCTTTTTAACTGTATGTTCCACACTGCCCAATACTCATGATTTTAATGTGTTACAAGATAGATTCAACTAAGGAAAGTACTATTTGTAAAACATTCGTTTGTATAATATTCGTTGCCCAATTTTATCTAAGTAGATCTAAGCCATGAAAGAGGGAAAAAAATAAGCTAATTTGAACCTCTACTTACTGTGGACCTTTGTTTTCCCTCCTATCCAAATTATCACAATTTTACACAAAATGTTCTAAGTTCAACTGTACTAAAGAAATTATATTCACATAATCTCCAAACACCATTACCATTTAACTTATAAACAAAAAAACATATATTTGAAAGGAGATTTAGATCCTCAGGATTTGATGAAAATAAAATTTGATAGGATTATAATATTTTCTCTTCTTTCATTACTTTCTCATCTATCTCTGTTTTAAAAAAAATCCATCTAAATACAAGCATCAAGTTACAACTTCATTATGTCATCTTATAGGAAAAACCTAATTATATTCCCCTGCAATTTCTCACAAATAAACATTATTTCTACATTTCTATTGTACATTTGTGTACATGGCAAGCATTTTCTGGTACAATTTACTGAACTGTTACTTTCAAGAATTATTACATGATTGGGAGTTCATGACGCAACATCATTGTAATGGTGTAAAGCTGTATTAAGCAACAATGCTCAACAACATTTCTCTAATTCTAGCAAAATTAGAACGATTCTCAAAGTTACAAATGTTTCACCTTTGCCCACACATGTATTTCTGCCTGACAAATAAAGCTCTCTACTTAGCTATAAAGTCCAAGAAAATTTTAAATTAGACTAAGTTTTCTCTTAATTGATGTCAATTTTCAAAGCAACTCCAACGTCCTCAAAGTACTATTTTCATGGAATTGAAAATATCAATGGATAATTCTAAGAACATTATGCTTTTCACAAGAGATACACAGCATTTATTACTTGAGAAACACTTTTAAAGTTTTATTTTAGGTCAATGGCAGTATTTTGGGGTATGATGATGACATAAAAAACATTGGAAATAGCTATTTATATGGCTGACTTCATACAGACCTCAATCACTGAAGGGATTTAGCCCCCCAAATTAGGAAGTCACTTACATTGACTCTGACCTCCCCTCATGAGTCCAGGTGCTTCTTCTTGAACTTCAAGGGCTCGGGCAGCCCAGGCATTGCCCCAACACTGCTTAGAGCAGTGGTCAGTCTGGAAGTAAAAGAAGCACAGTAGTATCCCAGAGTGAGTGTTTTAAACAAGGCCTGCAAGAGGCACTAATACTGCATCCATGTCTGGCCACATGCCATTTCAGACTACAACATTATCCCACCGCAGCAAGTAATGGTGATGAAAATCTAGAATAAGCTGTATTTATCCAAAGAATGTATAAGTGAGTTATAAACACATTTCTCCAAATTATCATTCATTTGGAAGTTAGTCTTGATAGTGTGATAATATTACAACTCCATATTCAAAATAATTATGGAATACACAGAAAGTCAATTAATTATACATATACTATATGAATTATATTGTCTAAAAATAAGGACAAAATTTTAATATCATAAAATATGTAAAATTATTTTAATTAAACTATTAAGTTCCAATTATAAAACATATTGATTTTTATTTATTCTTCCATCTTTTTTCATTTTTTCAGGCAGGGTCTCATTCTGTCACCCAGGCTGGAGTGCAGTTATGTGATCACCACTCATTGTAGCTTTGACCTCCCAGGCTGAAGTGATCCTCCTGCCTCAGCCTCCCTAGTCGTTGGGACTACAGGTGCATGCCAACACACCTGGCTATTTTTTTTTAATTTTTTGTAGAGGTAGGGGTCTTCCTATGTTGTCCAGGCTAGTCTTGAACTCCTGGGCTCCAGTGATTCTCCTACCTCGGCCTTCCAAACTACTAGGATTACAGGTGTGAGCCACTGTGCCTGGCCTATTCTTCCATCTTTTCAAAAATGTAATACATGCCTGAAACTAAAATTAGTCTGATACACATATATTCCATTTTTACTGAATAAAGTACAATATAATTTAATTAATACATAGTGCATAAGATTTAAAGTAACCAACTAGAAATACCACAGGGTTTTCTCCTGACCACAGAAGAACTCTATTTACAGAGCAGTTTGACTAGTGCAGTTCAGGTACACTGGAGCTATGTCAGGGTCTTCACTTACTCTCCAATGTTTCAGGAAATGCAAATGTGTGACTTTCTGGGGTCATCCACCAAAACCAGGCTTAGCTACATCTGATGTTCCTACCCCAGTGGTTTTGGGGACCCTCACAAACTCAAAATAAAAAACATAAACTGGAAGAAATGAAAATGAAAGCATCACAGAAGAGGGGAGAAATCACTGTTTAAGAGGAGACCAAGATGCTGTTTCAATTCCAAAGATAAACAGCTCTATGACTTTACCAAGAGTTAGAGCAGTGATCTATTTCCTCCTGAAACAGTGGCAAAAAAAAAAAAAAAAAAAAAACAGAAAATGATTTTATAATTGACATCATGGTAGAATCACCAGGTGAGCTTTTAAAAACTAGGAGTATTCAGTACCCCTCACAGAGATTCTGATTTAATGCATCTGGGATACAACCTAAATACTAGTATTTTTAAGCCTCCCCCAAATAATTTTAATGTGCAGCAAGTGTTAAAACACCACAAATCTAAAATTCCAAATGATCTCAAAGTATTTTCCCTGACTCAGAGATTCTTAGCCTGTAAGCGTCCTATGGTTGTGTACCTCCAAATTCTATGATGCTGTACCTTACGCTCATTCTGTCACTCTTAAAAGCTAAGAAGTGTCACATTATTTTTAAAAAGTATTTCAAATGATAGACCAAAAACAGCATTATACAACCACTGAATTATAATAAATATAACCTTGACATTTTTTCCTTCAAACGGTATACTGTTATGTTACATGTATATTACTTATTATCTTATGTATGTGTATATGTATGCTGGGATGGATAAGATATGTATCTAATAATCGTCCAACTAAAATTTCCATTTGTCTAAAATTATATCTTCAAATAACACCAGTATTTTATAAACTTAATAAGAAAAAGTAGCATCTTTGCACTGTAATTTTTTAAAGTTACACCAGTGATAAAAAAAAAAAACTTAATTACTCACTACCTGGGCCTTAAACATCTCTTACATTTTGAGTTGTGCAAGGCTACAATTCTATAATTCTTACATTTTGGATTCTAGGGAAGAAACTGAAAAGCAATAATCAATGCCAAAATCTAAGAAAGCCAAAAGAGTCATTTAAAGGACAACCGAATTAGGAAATAAATACACCCAATCTTAACTAAAACGTGCTTGTGGATGACTCATGCTTTGAGGTAAACAACTGTAAGACGGAACACTGCACATGCAAGATGTAAATCCTATACATATGCAGAAGCACAATCTCGTGTAAAGTCAAATGTCAACAATAAATAAAAATAAGATAAATAAAACAAAAATATAAATAGATGTTATAAGTACAAATATAATATGACATAATATATGTCATTCACTAGCAAAGTTTAAGTTTACTACTAATAAACGTTATACCTAATACCTATTAAATACTAAGAGTCATAGCATAGTAGTGTTATGCCCATTTTATATCCGTGGAAAAAGGCTCAGAGAATTTTAGTGACTTCTCCAAATACTTACATCTGGAAATACCATAACCAGAATTCAAACCAAAGGCAGATTTGACTCCAGAGATTCTTACCCTGTAAGTGTTCTAGAACAGTACAAGAGTAAAGGAGAAATCACTTTTTAGGCTGTCCTTTATCATAACATGCTAGTCAAACACTAGAAGCAAGGTCACCTTTTTAATTTTATAAAAGATATCAAAAGAATCTGTAGAACATTCGTGGACCTTTTCTAAGATGTTACCTTTATTTCCGTACTTTCAAAGGAAGACATTCATCATAAAATGCATTTATGTACTTGTGAATTGAAAACAATGAAAATTAGCCATATTTCAGCGTGCCATAATTGTTCAGTAATTGTTTCATCTTTTTACATAAAATTTATAAATCTTAAGTGCTTATTAAAACAATTAGTTTTAATAAATGCATGTACCCAATGCCTATCAAAATATAAAATAATGTATTCGTGTATTTTAAAATTTGTTTTCTAAGTAACAGAGGCCAAGATATAAAACAGGTATAAGCAAAATGCCTCTATCAGAAATAAGTAAGCATGAAGGTCTTTACCCTCAGTGGGTCCCTCTACCTGCCTCAGGGGTTCCAAGAGCTCGCAGTTCTTCGAAAGAGTGAAAATCATCTGATCAGATGCTCTCAAAGATCCCTTTCAGCTCTCTATGTCAATGCCTCTGACCACAGATGAAAGTAATTAAACCACTCTGCCTTTCACCAAACATGAAACAAGGCCAACTTCTCAAAGCTTGCAAGTTTCACTGGTAAGTTATAATTGGTTTAATTATTTGTTTATTATGCTTAAGGCAATCCTGGATTTGCATCTTGGATAGTCATCTTTTTTTAAGTGATTTTGAATGGCAATTAATATTTTTCTATACTAGGGCCAAACTCTAGTCACAAACTGGAATGAGCTTTCATACACTATGGCCAGTTACCAAATACAATGCTACTATGGGTAGGTATTTACAGTCAAGAGTAGAGTTTTCTTCACATAGAGGAATTACAATTCCTGCTGAGATCAATCAGTCTTGGGAGCGTGCACGCTCTGTCTGTCTCTCTGGCCTTAGTATAAGCTGTACCCTTTAAATAAACAAAGCCCCTCCAGTGAAATATGAGAGGCTAGCCCTGCTCCTCGCTCACGTGTAATTTTAGACAAGTTTCCCAGGCCTCAGTTTTCTAGTTGGTAACACTGAGGGAGGGGTGACTAAATAATCCTCAGCATTAATAATTTCAGTCATATGAACAGTGAACACAAACTTCACTTCAGAAAAGCCAGCTTCCTTGAGGCAATTAAGTACCTGGAAAAGAAAGCTATAAACCTGGAAAAGAAAGCTATAAAATTCATCAGATCACTCAATCATCATAAACATTCAGGCCTAACCACAGATTTGACTCAGACTGCAGGAAGACTTAATCCTCTTCTCAGTATTTATATGGACCTTTTTGAATGGCTGATCCTTGTTTCTCCGACACATAACTTTCTTTTTATTTCTCAGACCATCTTCCTTAAAAAAAACCCCAGTTTGAGCTATTAGTTTTTAATGCATTTTCTAGAACATCAAAAAGTTCAATATTACTTAGAGTACATCTGTATGAAACAGGGCCCAATTAATAATGAGCTCTCCTCTGTACTTGTTATTTACGTTTCGGTGAGTCTATTGATTGCCAATATTGCCTATGATAAATGTAATATTAAAAAATACACTCCACGGGTAACTCAAATAGAATTAGTAGACTGGGGAGACAATTCTGGTGGGAAGAGTTTGAATCATTGCTCAGGACTGTGGGCAGACAATTCTCCATGGATCTCTTAAGTTTCTGTACATCTTGTCAGTAGAGGTACTGATCTGATGTCCTTTGTTCTAGATTATCTTTTTAAACATTTTTGGGTAGAGAACAACTTAGCCAGATACAGCAGAGGGCAGATTTGTTTGCTGATCCGTATAACATCTTTCTCTCTGGGGAAAAGCTTGAATAGATTTGCTTGCAGCCTGTTATAAAAGAGTTCCCTAAGTTCAGGGTCCTCAGCTGTGACAAGTGTCCTCTGCATTCACAGTATCCACCTTCCCACTCCATGTCACCCCATGGGACTTAGGTTGCAAGAGGAACTCAATACAAAAATGTATAGGGTGCAACAGGAACTCAACACAAAAATGAATTTCATACTGTTTGCTCTGCTAGACATAATAAAGGTCTTTGCATCTGAAAAAAGAGCTACTGTGAGCATCTTTGAAATTGTGGCAGCCTAACAAGTTAAATGTCAACCAGTTCTTTACAAGGACATTGTCATTACCCATGATTGTTATCTGGGTGCAATCTCTGTTCATCTGAAGAATCACTCATCTTTCAGGTAACACTGACAGGCTTACACATCACGTCTCACATAAATTTCCTGACAGACAAATTGCAGTTCATAGTATCAAAAAATTATTAATGTTTATTTAGAAAACAAAGTCTGCAGAAAAAATAACATGAATAAGTTCAAGACTTCTTTAGATCTATATAACATTTTTAGTAGAGGCTATTGTTTTCTTGTGTAGCAATAGATAAACAAACCCTATGAATACTTTTCACATGGTAATAGAACAAAAGCCAAACAGGAAATACTATCTTATGAAGGTAATGATTGTAAAAAAATAAGTAAGCACTTCTGAAAAGAGTTTAAACATCATTTCTTGATGGTGCTAGAAGCAACCAAAGAAAGTGAAGAGGCTGGGAGTGGTGGCTCACACCTGTAATCCCAGCACTTTGGGAGGTCGACGCGGGTGGGTCACCTGAGATTAGGAGTTCAAGACCAGCCTGGCCAATATGGCGAAACCCTGTCTTTAAAAAAAAAAAATAGAAAGAAAGAAAGAAAGTGAAGAATGAGAGAATTACAGAGATTTACTTCACTGATTTCTTTTTTTTTGGAGACAGGGTCTCACTCTGTCACCCAGGCTGGAGTGTAGGGGCCATCATGGTTCACTACAGCCTAGACCTCTCTGGCTCAAGATATCCTCCCAGCTCAGCCTCCTGGGTAGCTGGGACTACAGACACACACCACCATGCCTGGGTAATTTGTTGTATTTTTTGAAGAGATAGGGTTTCACCATGTTGCCAAGGCTGCTTGGTTGCGAACCCCTAGTCTTAAGCAGTCCACCTGTGTTAGCCTTCCAAAGTGCTGGGGTTACAGGTGTAATCCCACCGTGCCTAGCCTACATTGCCTTCTTGTAGTACCTAAACTTTCCCCAGGGAATGCCATAAATAATTATAAACTGAAATATAACTGTTTTTCATAGTACCTTAGTTTAACTGGCTATTATGAGACAGCTGTTAAATGGCATGACTACAAATTAAAAGCAAGATGCAGAATGCAAAGGCTCAGCAATACAGGATTCTGTTTTAGAACACAGTATTTGCATATTTTCAACTAGATTTTCATACATCTAAAAAGGATTAGCTTTGCCCTAAATTTCTCAGGTGAGTAAGCTACATATCATTGATTTGCTTTAAGCAGTTCTTTCTAATTAAGCCATATTTCAAAAAGTAACTTTTATGTGCTGTCTCTGAGAAACAGTATGAGATACCAAACAAAAACAATCATCTCCAAAAAGGCTTTCCCTAGGAATAAAAATAGGCAACATTCAGCAACAAGAAGATATAATCTATGTTTCTTTCTAGAACCTATTAAGAACTAAGATTCTTAGCATTTCAGAGACATGTATTAAAAATTCATTAAGTTAATTAGCATAAATAATTTCATTTTCACAGAAGACTTTAATCATACAAACTTATCATGTACTAAGGGAGTTTCCCTGGTGTTTTTTTAAGTCAATGATCTGGACTTGTTATTTAAATAAGGAAAGTATCCATTGGGAAATTGGCTGAAATCTCTTATTTCAAAGACTGCTTGGAATAAATAAGTAATTACTTCATAGTTCATGTGGCATGGTGATGATTTTTTCAAATATGTGCTCATAAACCCCAATGCACAATTTAGGTATTTTATATTTGATTAAAGAAGAAAAATGAGAAAAAGAAAACTCAATCCAAAAGCTTTTTTTTTTCATTCTATGGTAAGATAAGCACCTCTATGGGAAATGTAATTTCAAATGTAATTTTCTATGATGTGCTTACACAAAAGTAAGTATTAACAGATACTTTTTTTAAGGGATTAGAATGCAGTCTTGTTATAATTATCTCTCAATAAAAAAAAGTTTCTAATCAAGATACCCTCACAGAATGATACCTGAGTCCCTAACTTCTCCCATTCTGTTGAACAACTATGGAATGAGGAAGAAATATACTTGGCAACCTGCTTCCAGTAAAGCTATCACATAGACAGGGAATCTAATCAGACTGTGCATGAAAGCACTCTTTTCAACACAGATTTCCAGACCCCAATCCAAGCAACTGATTTTGCACTTCTGATCTGTAAAGTCTTTAATTTTAAGAAATTTCTCCAGGTGCTTCTAACACTCTGGCAGGTTTGAGAGCCGTTCACATTGGTCACAGATGCAGGGTGTGAAACCAGAACAGTAAGCAAACCAAATCAAGTTTTAGAATGAGAAGTAGGAAGCAACAAAGGAGCGGATCAGATCTGAGAGGGCTCCATGGCTGATAATGAAGACAGAAATGCAGGTCAAACACTCAAATTGGACATCTTAAGACAGTGTGTTAAGACCAAAAATATAGTCAGTAAACTAGGTGCATGGACCCTTAGATTGTTAAACAAGGCAACAGTGCTTCCAACAGAAAGTCTATTAGACTTTTTTCTTTTTTTTCTGGATCCAGGGACAATACCATGTTTAAGAACACCATTGACTTAATTTTTTCTGTAGCACGAAGAAATACTGTCACATTAAACTGACCCATTAACTGTAAGACATTCGGGTTTCAGAAATATTCAATTTGGGGCAATGCATTTTATGAGTGAAATACATGAAGGTAGGGTTATATTAAGATGAGGCACAGGAAGAACATTGAGCAGTTTACTTAGTTAACTTAAAAAGTTAATTTGAAAATTGAAAAGGGGTTCAGAAATAAGGGCACTTGACAAAAATTGAGTAGATTCTGGTGTCCCTCTTTGCAAACCAAAACAAATCATGCTTTCCTATATCAAGGAAGGTGTTTACCACCACCACCCCCACAAAGACTAAGAGAACGGATCTATTTAGTGATTATGATTTCAGGCTTAGACTATTCTCAACAGCAGAGATATGAATCAACTCAAGTGTTCCTTAATGGATTGGATAAGGAAAATGTGGTATATATACACAATGAAATACTATTCAGCAATTAAAAAGAATGAAATCACTTCATTTGCAGCAACATGGATCGAACTGGAGGTCATTATGTTAAGTGTAATAAGTCCAGCACAGAAAGACAGATATTGCGTGTACTACTAACATGTGGCAGCTAAAAAAAAAAAAAAAAACTGATCTTAGGGAGGTTGAGAGTAGAATAATTATCAGAGACTGAGAAGAATGTGGGTGTTGAAGGGATGAATAGAGGTTGGTTAATGAGTAACAAAGTACAGTTAGAGAGAGGGAATAACTTCTAGTGTTTGACAGTAGAGTAGGGTGACTACCGATAACAATAACAAATTATATTTCTCAAAATAGCTAGAAATAAGGACTTAAAATGCTCTCCACACATAGAAATAAAAAACACTCCAGGTGATGGATATCCTAAATGCCTTGATTTGATCAATACAAATACATTTGTTTAATACATTCTATTCACATAACAAAATATCACACGTGCCCCACAAATATGTACTAATATTATGTATATATCAATTAAAAAAAGATTTTAAGCATACGACTCAGGCTTGGGTTTCATCACTTAGCAGCTACACAATCATGGGCCTGTTACTTAATCTTGATAAGCCCCACTCTTCTCACATGTAAAATTGGATAATGGGCTATAATAACATTAACTAATTCATAGTTATTCGAAGTAATGCATTTGTTTTATTAAACTACTTAGTACTAGTGCAAATTCCAATTTTAGCCTTACGGTGTTACCTGAGCATTTCAGTTAACTGATTTTCCTGAACACTTCAGTGCAAAGATTGTCTTCTATATACTAGTTACAAAAGGGCCCAGCATCTTGAAATGTGTGGCTCTACATAGGATGACAGGATGCCATATTTGAAATTGAACTTAAGGAATCTTGAAAACTCCCTAACTTTGTAACAGAAGAAATTAAGACTTAGAAATCAAATAGATATAAGCCACATTTTTCTTCTGGTGTCTAGAAATTGTTTAATTGTTTAACAGTATTTCCCATTTTCAATTTTTAATTAAACTAAAAAAAAGTAGCACATACTCATTATAAATAATTCAAATAATAATGAAGAGGAAAGTAACAAAGTCTCCATTTGTTGCCCCCTCGAAGCCCATCTCCTCCCAAGAAGTTACTCCTGGATCTAGGTGTCCTCTCAGACGTTTTTAATGAGTTTACAAATCCTTCCTCTAAGAAAGTTACGTTCTCCGCAACACACTAAGCCTTAAGAAACTGATTTCCAGGCTTTCCGAAAGTGAAACAGCCAGGACTGGTATCCAAGTTTCCTGATTCTCAGCTAGTGCTTTTCACCACACCGTGATTCCTCCTGTCCTTGTAGATCATGCTTCTGTTTAGGTTCCAAGTGTTCTTTTATTTTCCTTAATGGTAGCTCCTTTTCTCTGGTTTGTTCTGGCCTCTGTTTCCTGCTTATAAAATATATCACTCTAGAAATTTACCAAGATCTTTGTCAACAGGTATTAGGCAGAAAAAAACTTGCAAAACTACATGAGACCCTCTCACCTCTAGTCTGTTTCTTTATGTTAAAAGTAAGGATAATGATCCCTGTTACATACTTCTCACTCTGTTATTATGAGAACTAAATAACTACTTAATCAAATAAGTAAAAATGTTTGATTACTACAGTGTTTTATTATGGACTTTTCTTGAACAATTCAGCACCTATCATACCACAAGGCCCACAGCATGGTCTACAGAAAAACTCAGTAGGTTGCTTTGAAGTTATGTTTCAACAAACCCTTATAGCTTTTCCCACATTCAGGGACCTCACTTCAGCTCATTCTAAAGCAACTGTGTTAATATCAGGCTCCTTCTTGGTTCCTCCTCATCTCCAAGAACTCAAAACATTGAAATGTCCCAGAACTAAGTCCTTAGAACACTTTTTTTTAAATCTACAATCACTCCCCTAGTGATGCCACCCAATCTTACCACTACGAATATCACCTCCGTTCTGACAGCTTCTAAATTCACGTCTCCAGCCTGGACTCTCCTCTGAACTTGCAACCTGTGTCCACCTGCTTACTTGAACTTACCGTTTGAATGTTTAATTGGCATCTCAACTCTACATGTCTAACTTAACCCTGGCCTCCTCATTTCTCCGTTGTTTCCCATCTCATTCAACCATAATTTTATGCTTCCAGTTACTCAAGTTT
>PVKP010019895.1:16355-41696 GCA_004027715.1 Plecturocebus donacophilus | reverse complement strand
GCTGTCAGCAGCCCATCAGCAGCTCCAGCTCATAGGAGTGCAGCACCTGCCTGCAGTCACACAACTGGGGACCGCTGGGGCTGGAATTTGGACTGGACTGCTGGCCTCCAAAGCTGGTGGCTGCACCCCATGCCATTCAGGTGAGGCCCTGCAGCTCTGGAGGGCTCCCCATCCATCTGCCTGCTTGCTCCCCACAATAGCTGAGGGAGCAGCCCCAGCCTCGAGGTGTAGGGGAGTTCCACGCTCGACCACCACAGCTGAGGTGCTGGCCCAGGGGGTCCTTGCAGGCCTCCATGTCCAGGGTTGGCTGCAGCAGAGGACACACCTCTCCCTGCAGGAGATGTGGTCAGTGATGGTGCATCTCTGTGGGCTGAGTGACCCAGCCCCACCAGGTGGTACCTGAGTCTGGTGGATGACCCAGCTGCCCACATCATCGGACAGGCCCCAGAGAGGGCAGCAGCTTCATGTTCCTGGCAGCACTCGGCCCAGCGAGGACAGCCAAAGTCCAGCTGCGGTGACACTGTGCCTCCCAGGAGAAATTCCTGGACACTGGGGACTTGAGGGGAGGGGAGGGGCACTGAAGGGCTGGCACACAGGGAAGGTGGCTGTGGTTCTCCTGGCTGGTGTGTGACAGAGCCATGGAGCAGGGGCGAGGCATTGGAGAGGCAAGGCCTCCTGCTTTCCAGCTGGCAGAAGATGGACAGGGACAGTGGCCAGCACAGGCCAGGGGCAGGTGGAGAAGGCGGGCGCAGCAAAGTGGACAGATGGTGGCCCACGTACCTCATACATGACAGGGAAGGAGGGACACACGGACGCTTCCAAGCTGGGGATCTCTTCTCAAGGGCAGGGATTGTGTGTCCAGAAAGCCTCCTGCCCTGTCCTAGAACCACAGCGCGGAGATGTGTCAGCCTTGCAGGCCTAGCTGGGAGCCCAGAAAAGCAAGCGCAGGCTGAAGCCCTAGGAGCAGCCGTGGGCCCAGGACGAGGCTGCGTGAGGATGCCAGATCTGCCTTCTGGGGCCAACTGCCAGCCCCACGGAGGTACCTCTTGTCAGGCTGTGCTTTGTGTCCCTTAGGAAATGCCCTGTCCTCTGCTGTACTTGTGGAAACTGCTTTCGGAGGATATTAAAGGTGGCAGAGGATGAAACGGCACGAGGATTAACACGCTTCCCTGGATGAGACCCTGGCCCCCTTGGGACTTGGGAGTGGCCATGCTGTGCCCCAGGGTGACCAGCTGTCAGGTACAATACAGGGACCTCTAGGCCTCTGACTCCAGCTTCCTCTGTGACTCTTCCAAGTTGTCCTGACCAGAACACTGAGGGGCCACTGCCCACCTCCTGATTGCTCTTGTCCTAGGCATCAGGCCCCCACTTGTGCAGCCGTGTGTGAGTGAGCATGTGTGAGTGTGTGTGATCATGTGAGCAAGCATGCATGTGTGTGTGACTGTGTGCATGTGTGCATCCATGTGTGAGCATGTGCGTGAGTGTACATGTGTGAGTGTGCATGACTGCATGAGGGTGTGAGAGTGTGTATGAGTGAGCTCACTCCAGATGCCCGCCAGCTGAGCAGCATCCACGGTCACCTGCTTGGGCCACAGGTTTGGGTCCTGGAGGGGGTCACATGCCCAGCTCCTTGTTGGGTGCACCTGCATGGTGGACAGCCCTGGTGTGACGGGTCTTTCTCCTGGGTCCCGAAGCTACTGTGCCTCTGACGCCTGTTTTATGCCTGGTGCTCTTTCAGCTGGCTCACGGAGTCCTCACCCTGGGTGGCAGCTCAGCGTCGGACCTTGCTGGGTTCACCTGCCTGGTAGACGGCCCTGGTGTGACGGGTCTTCCTCCTGGGTCCCGAAGCTACTGTGCCTCTGCCGCCTGTGCTCTATGCCGAGTGCTCTTCCAGCTGGCTCATGGAGTCCTCCTCACCCTGGGTGGCAGCTCAGCGTCGGACCTTGCTGGGTTCGCCTGCCTGGTGGACGGCCCTGGTGTGACGGGTCTTCCTCCCGGGTCCCGAAGTTGCCATGCCGCTTCTCAGGCACGTGCTCCTCGGCTCTTGCCCGCGCTTTACTCCACTCTGCCACGCTGGGCTGGGCCCTGCACACCCTGTCTCTCCTTAGCCAGCTGCTCCTGCAGACCCTGCGATGGGGCAGCTGAAGGAGACTGCGCCGGGAGAACACACCCCTGCCCATCTTGGCTTCTCTGCGCCTCTCCCCAGGAGTTCCTCTTGGCCGAGTCTAAGCTCAGGATGGCTGAGCTGCTGCTGCGTCCCCGCTCTGCTGGAGGAGGCCTTGTTGCCCTGAGAGTTCCAGGACCAAGGACTGGGCTCAGCAGGGCATCTTCTCCCCAGGAGCCAGATAGGCATCTGCAGGTGTTTGCCCGCAGGGACTTGGCTAAAAGGAGTCATTGAGAGGTTGGGCTAATTGGCGTCTTTCCACCCACCCGTAGGAGCTTTCTGGAGTTGGGCGCTCTGTAGGAGGTCATGACACTCATTTTCCCCTTGTTAATGCATCGTTGGCTTAGCCTACCTGGGGAAGGCGGGATTGGCTCCGTTTCTCCACCATCCCTGGGAATGTCTGCATCTGTGCTTTCTGCTCCCGGAGCCCAGCACTTCTACTCCTCCCTGTCCTGCCAATTGTGTGGACACCGGTGCCTGCCTCCCACTGCCAGGAGAGGCTGATGCAGGCAGAGACAAGGGAGAGAAAGCAGGAGGCCCCGAGTTTACAGCAGGTCAACAGCTGCGGGCACCTACGGCCAGCCGATCCTGCCGACAGGTGCTGTGGAGAAACCTACCTGCGGTCCTACCCCGAGTCCAAAGTCCAGATGGGACTGCAGGAGCCTTCTTAGGAGAGGCGCTCATTTACCCAGAGGCTCTGGAATGGGTCAACAGGTTGCCCCAAACAGGCTGATGGGGAGTGACTGGGCAGTGGGCACCAGGGGAGCCTGAGGAAGGAAGGGGCATCTCTGCCCTTGTGGGGCGATCTGGGTTGCCTTGTCATACGGACCCTGAGCATGGAGGGCAGTCCTGGGAGGTGTGGGGAACTGGAAATGAGGCTACAGTCCGCCTCCCCACATTCAGGGCTCCCTAGCAGCTGGGGCCTCTCCTGATGCTAATTGCAGGAATGTCAGCCCCAGTTATAGGTGCCAGTGCCCGGCAGGTCCTCCTCATCCTGCGGCTGTCCCTGCCTCCATCCGGGTGCAACTCAGGAGGGAGATGGTTGGTGAGGAAGAAGTGGTGGCCATGCTGGCCAGAGTGCCAGGGTCCTGCCCACTCTGTGGGTCATCAGGTGACAAGGTCCTGCCAGCACCTGCGTGTGTGGACCGGCCCTTTGCATCTTGGTGGTGCATGGTGTGGATGACTTCATAGACCTCTGCCTAAGTCCCAGATGGGTCCCTACCCTGGGGTCGCCAGCCTGGGTCCCCTGCCTGGGGTCGCCAGCCTGGGTCCCCTGCCTGGGGTCGCCAGCCTGGGGTCCTCTGCCTGGGGTCACCAGCCTGAGTCTGGAGGAGGTCTCTTGTCTGAGACCTGGATAGGGCCGCCTGAGTCTGGATGCAGCCTCCAGCCTGGGTCTGGATGAGGTCACCTATTTGGGTCCTGGAGGGGGTCACATGCTTAGGTCCTTGTGAAGTTCACTTGGCTGGTGGACAGCCTGGTGTGGATGGGTCTTCTTCCTGCCTCTGCCACCTGTTCTATGGCGGGTGCTCTTCCAGCTGGCTCCGAGGAGTTCTCCTCACCCTGGGGTGGGAGCTGAGCATTTGACCTGGTTCCAAACTCAGCCCTGCAAAAGGCCTCTCAGACATGGGAGCCACCACAGGGACACTCCGGTCCCCTCCCTGGGTCAACTGGGTCAGTTGTTCCCCCAGAGGGCAGCACTGTGCCCAGGCCTCGAGGACCTGCTGAATCTGCCCCTGTAGGTGACCGTAAATCCGCAAGCCTGTTTGGGAGCCTGAGCAAGGGGCACCGGCTGTGTGTAAAGAAAGCCTCAGGCTGTCGGAGGACGGCACTCAGCTGTGGGAGTGAGGAGTGACGAGAGCCCACCTGCAGCTCGCGTGGGGAGGGTGCGCTCGGGGACAGGACCTCCAGCACCTCTTCCCCGGGGAACGCGGAGCTGTTTGCTCAGCTCTTGGCGGCCCAGGGCCCACAGCTGAGGTCAGGGCTGTGCGGACCTGGACACAAACCGGGGAGGAAGACGCAGCCTCACTCAGCCCTCCATCAGCTGGGCGGACGTCAGAAGACAGTTAGGCAACCCCCGCCATGCGACCTGCCCGTGGAGTAAGGGGGCCTCAGGGACGCCTGGCTGCACCACAGGGATGGGAAATGACTCCCATCTGGAGACCCGCCCATGGCCAGCTGTCATTCTGCCCCCACATCCGCACCTCGCCCTTCCACACCTATCATCAGTCTCCTGAGCTTGGCTGGTGTGAGTCTGACCCGAAAGGCAGGGCCTGGCTCTCTCTCTGTGGGAAGACGTTCAGTCTCTGAACCTGCAGCATCCAGCCCTTGGGTGTCGAGGCCTTGGTGTGGTCAAGCATGTGACGAATATGAGCAGAGTAGTGGGGGCGGCAGGCTGCAGGGCGCAGCTGCTGGTGCTCAGGCATAGCGGCTGACCAAGGGGCTGCCTTCCCCTTTGGGGCTCTCCACGGTCTCTGATGGTCAGCACTCCCTGCACAGCAAACACCCGGCCCACACCAGCCCTCCTCTGTCAGCCCCTCGGCTGGCCAGCCTGGCCTCCCTGTCCTGCAGTGAGAAGGTAGAAGCCGAGTGGCCCCAGGTGTGGGCCAGGGCTGAGATTCCCAGGCCTCTCTGCCTCCCCGTGCACCCAGGGCTGGAGTCAGGACACAGGCTGAACCCTGAGGGAGGTGCTCACCCCGCCTGGCTCAGTGCGTCCTGCAGTTAGTGAGTACTCAGGGCATCATCTGACCATGGGGTTTGTTTTCCCAGGCACTGAGCTGAAATAGACGGCGAGGAGCACATATAGCCCTAGAGCTTAAGCCAGCAAGGAGGTTTCCTTGCCTCGTTTTCCCTGGCCTAACCAGCCGCCTGCTGCTCACCAGCAAAAGCCCAGGGTTCCCAGCCAGGTCTTGCAACTGGAAGGATGATTTTCATCTCTAATAAAAGGCTCATTTGCATGTGTGAGGGAGGTGGTGGGGCGAGGGGGCAGGGAGCCCACTGTCCCCCCAGTGCACACCTAGGGCCACCCCTCCGCTGAGCCTTCTCGGGAGTCCTGGTGTGAGCAGGCCAGGTTGTGGCAACCACCTCACAGATGAGGAGACTGAGTCTGGGTGGGGGCGACTCCACTGTGAGGGGCGAGGCTGGCCCCCGTGGGTAGCCGCAGTCTGCCAGGGCCTCCTCCAGGACACCCAGCCACCTCCCCTGTGCAGAAGAATGCAGAGGCTGGGGTGGGCTTGACTTGCACTGGAGCACAGGAAATGCCCCGTTTACACACAGACCGGAGCCCAGCGTCTTCCACATCAGGATCCCCGGCCCCCAGGCTCAGAAGCTGAATGTCTCCAGGAGTCTCTCTGAGAACCAGGCCAAAGCAGCTGCTCCTGGCCTAGGGTCCATCTAAAATAGGGGTTAGGGGTGGCCTGAGAGGTGAATTTCCCTGGGCTGGCGCACAGGCTTGTCCCAGAGCCCCCAGTGCCTGGCACTCACGTAGGGCCCCCTGCCTGGTCCAGGAGAAAGCCGCTGCTGTGTGCAGCCGGGAGAGTGCCGTCCTGACAGATGCTTGCAGCCATCGGGACCCGTGCAAAGCCGCAGCTGGTGATGGTCCCCTCCCACCACGGGGTGCAGAGCTGGAGGATTGCTCCGAAATTGTTCCCACCTCATCCAATAAATAAGTGGGGCGCAGTAGCCAGGGGCAGGAGCAGCGGAATTACAGTGTGGGGCCTGAGCTGCGCTCCCTCCAGCGCCACAGTCACAGCTGCAGGTAGCCAGCATGGGTGGGGTCCTGGAGGCCTTGCAAGCCCACACCCCCGCAGGGCCCTGAGGGCAGCCGCTCCTGTGGGTGGATGTCAGCATTGAGTCTGGGGCCTGCTTGCTGACTGCCCCTTTAAGGCCAGGGCTTCCTCCAGTTCCCAGCTGGGAGCAGATGGCTTCCGAAGAACCCACCGACTCTGCAGAGGCCAGCGGCATGGGTCGACTCTAGAGAGCAGCAAAAGGCTGGCCAGCACAGCCTCTGGGTTGTCCTCTGACCTCAGGAGCACTGTCGGCAGGGATGGGCTGGAAGGGCAGGGCCCCTCTGGGCTGGTGGCCGAGTGTGGCCAGGCACATGGGGCAGGATGGCTGGGCCCTGAGCGGGTCGGTCATGGGAGCCGTGCAGGTGAGGATGAGTACTGGGTGGAGTTCTCCAGACACCACTGACGCTGTGGTCCTAGGACCCATCACTCCAGGTTCACCCTAGAATGTGACTTGGAGATGCGAGGGCATGTCTGCAGGCACAGTCCAGCAAGAGGAGCCTTGCTCCTTTCTCTGAAGGTGCCTGTGCATAAACAAAGGAACCAGACGCACCCCAGCAGGTACCAGAGCTCGCTCCAAGGAGGAGACTGCAGAGGGGCAAGCCCTGGCAGGCAGCGGGCTGTGGTCTCTGTCCATGGTCTGCCACCTGGGTTTCCACCGGGCAGCACAGTGAGGAGCCTGCAGCCCAGGCCAGTGGGAGAGCCAGTGGCTGCCCCTGCCCCTGAGCCTGGGCCTGGGCTCCACTCTCTCCACCCCGAGCTGCGTCTCCTTGGTGAGGTCACGTGGAGGCAGTGATGTCTGCCTGTACTGCAGGCCTGTCTGGAGATAGTAGCGTATCTGGGGTGACTGGGTGGTTTCCCGGCTTAGCTCAAGCTCCAATGCCCGCAGGAGAAGAGTGGGAGGCAGACACTGGCCTGGGTAGGACTCACAATGCTGTGTGGCTGCTTGGCCAACCTGCATTTGGGTCACTGTGCCTCTGTGTACTCAGAGCTGGAACCGCACCTTTCTTGGGCACCCTGGGATAGGAAGGGCTCCCACCCAGACACGTGATCAGGCAGGGCAAGGGCTTGGGCAGCAGGACTGACCACTGGCCCCGATAAGTGCTGGTGAGCTGGGCAGACACTCAGGGTCTTCCTCCCACCCTCCTTCCACCCTCCAACCTGAGGACAAGGCAGGACCTCCGGGGCTGCCCACCCATTGCCTTGCTTCCTCCTTCTCCCCTCTGGCCTCTGGAATGTGGCACCTGGTGACACAGACAAGCCCACCCTCAAAAGCACTGGGTCTTTCAAGCCAGGAGCTATGACATCATCTGAGTCACGTGAACCTGGTCCCTCCATAGGCTCTGAAAAATGGACGTCAAAAAACTAGCAATGGAAAAGCCTTTGGCTCCTGCCCTCAAATTCTCGCCAGTGAAATACCCGGAAAAGGAGACACGGCTTTTCCTTTGCAGCCAAGGCAGGCTCCTGAATGCTTCCCCAGGTCGCAGCAGGGCATGGCAGGCAGGGAGTGGAGTCCCCACTTCCACAGTGCTGCAGGCCCCTGGCTCCGGCTGCCACCACCACACCACAACCCAGGACTCAACACCCCTCCCTGCACCAGTGCCCAGTCCAGCCCACCTCTGTCAGCCACAGCACGTGGGGAAGGGGGTTGCTGAGAGCTCTTTGCCTTCTCCCTCTTGCCGCGTCCCAGCCCTAACCCCAGCACCGGCCCCAGCACCAACCCTGGCCCCAACCCCAGCCCCAACCCCAGCCCCAGCACCAGCTCTGACCCCGGCCCCAGTCCTGTCAGCAAGAAAGTTCTGCCCTCCCTCCCTGTGGCCACTGTTGAACAGGGACGTGCATGGGAATGAACACATTCTCACACACTCACGCATGCCCACACACACTCATGTACAAACACATGTACATGCACGTGCAGACACACACTCAACCACACACATACTTGTATACACTCACAGCCACACACACACCATATACACACCCACACACCCACATTTACACACAGACTTGTATATACTCACACCTACACACACTTGTATACACTCATACACATTTATACACTCATACCCACACTTACACACACACATATACACTCATACATATTTATATATGCTCACTCACACTCACACCCATACACACATACTTATATACACTTACACACACATACATACTTGAATGTGCTCTGACACACACTCAGCCACACACACATACTTATATACATTCACACACATACTTGTATACACTCACAGCCACACACACACCATATACACACCCACACACCCACATTTACACACACATACTTGTATATACTCACACCTACACACACTTGTATACACTCATACACATTCATACACTCATACCCACACTTACACACACGTATACACTCACATACATATTTATATATGCTCACCCACACTCACACCCATACACACATACTTATATACACTTACACAAACATACATACTTGAATGCACTCACACATACACTTGCATGTGCACACACAGACACACATATATTCATGGCTACACACATATTTGCACACATACTTATATACACTCACACCCACACACATAAACACACACACACAGATACATACACTCACAGCCACACACACATTTACACACATACACTTACATCCACACTCACACACATTTACATGCACATGTGCACACATGCACACACCAACTCACATACACTCATGCAGACACACACATGTGCACTGACACACTCATGCACACAAACACACTCATACACACATTCACTCACTCTCACACACACCCCTACTCAGATACACACACACACATGCTTCACACATATACCCTCACACACACACCCATACATTCATATACATGTAAATACACACATTCACACACAAATATACACATACCCCATCACACGTGCACCCATACACTCACATACATGTAAATACGCACATTCACACACAAATATATACATATATCCTCACATCTAAGAACAGCCAACTTTAGGAACAGTGCCGATTACATCCCTATTTGGGAGAAATTTCCTAAAGAAAACATAATCAACAAAAATGCAATTCTACCACTAGGAAGATGGCTGTTTACCTCATTACACGAAGTAATTTAGCTCCTCGTCAACTAAAATTTCTCTGTTGCAGAATGAAATATTGCTTCCCTTCACGTAAGCCAGAGACCCATTATAGTTACTTCCTAAAACAAAGGACCATACGTGCACCAAAGGTGACTGTAAGATGCCACTTCCTGAAGCTCAGAAGGACTGCCTACAGCATCACAATTTGTAGCTGCCAGGTTTTGAGCAACCTCAGGTCTCGCCTCTGCTGTGGACCGGTGCTTGGTCTGACCCCCTCCCACCGTGGGGACCTCCCAGGGAGGACCGCATCTTGGCATGGCGTGTGTGCATCCAAGTGCTGGACCTGTCACATGGGAAATGCTGTTGGATATTTGTGGAACAAATTTTAGAATTTTCGCAACTGTTGTAGCTGAAACCTCAGTAACTAAGGGTCAAGGAAACTAAAGGACAAAGAGGTGAAATGATTTCCAAACAAGTGTTAGAGGAGATCCTTCAGATATTCTCTGTTATCAAAGGTGACTGTCTTAGAAAACTAAACACTCCCTTACCTTATAATCCAGGAGTTCCACCAAAAAGACCTGGGCAAGAATGTTCTAGAAGCTGTCTTCATAAAAACCAAACTCTGAATATAGTCCAGGTACTCCTCCACAGACAGAGGAAGGCGAACATTCTATGGAATAGCCATACAACAGGATACTACTCAGCAACAGAAAGAAGCAGACTGCTGATATATGCAAAAAAGTGAGTGAACCTCAAAAACACTGTGCCCGGGTAAGAAAGCCTCATCAGAAGGGGCAGTACGCCCCCTCTGTCTAGACATGTGACGCTCTGGAACAGGCACAGCTAATCTGCAGTGAGTACAAGCAGAACAGTGTTTGCCTCCAGGGGTGTGGTTTGACCAGGAAGGGGTCTGAGAAAATGTTCCAGAGTGGTGGCATGTGCTGTGTCTTCAGAGGGTTTTGGGTTAGGTGGGCACATGGATTGGCTGAAACTCATCGGATGACCCACTTATGTGTAGCAGTGAAGACAGTGCTCAGAGGAAAACTTATAGCTGTCCACATTCCATGTTAAAAAAAGAAGGTAGGCCTCAAATCAATAGGCTAACTGTGCACCTTCAGGAGCTATAAAGAGAAAAGCAAACTCAACAAGAGCTTAGCAAAAGGAAGGGATGATGACGTGCATTAGAAAGAAGCAAAGCTGTGGACAGTAAAGTGAAATTTGGTTCTTTAAAAAGACCAAGAAAATTGACAAACCTCTAGCTGGGCTGACGAAGAAGGAAGGAAATCTATTCATCTCAGTGAGTGCAGAACTTGCAGAAAAGCCCGTCGTCAATGGCTGAGCTCTAGTTAATCATGCAAACACACTTGGGAAGAAAGGCACTGATGTCTCCTACTTACTTTGAATGCATAAAGTAAAAGATGTATTGATGAACGCATAGAGAGATGGACAGATGGAGCAGTCGGTGATGACCAAGAGGAGAAGGACATGAAGAGCCCAGGTGAAGGGCTAGGGGTGTCCACTGCAAAGTGTTTTTACTTTTTCTGTCTATTTGAACACTTCCACTGTGAAATATATGAAAAGATGATTGTCAATAGATCTCACTACCCATGGTACCTTCACGGCTCTCAACGTCACTTTCTGCCATGCAAGAACCGAGTTGTGCACATCTGCCCATTCAACACTCACATTTGAGCGTCTACACCATGGACACAGCACTGGTCTAGGTGTTGAGCCACATCAGTAAAGAGAACACAGTCTCCATGCCCTGCAGTGGGGGAAAGAGCCAGTGAGTCAGTGATCAGGTTATGTGGCAACTTGGGTGATGAGTCAGTGATCAAGTTATGTGGCAACTTGGGTGGTGGGTGCTGTAGAGAAATAGCGTGCCTGCTTAGACATCTCAAAGGAGGAGGAGGCTGGTGGGCACTCTCTCCCCGGAGGTGTCTTGGGTGTCTCTCCCTATGCTGTAGTGGATGTGGCTGTCACGGAGGAACGACCCCAAGGCAGAATCTGCTGCAAGACAAGCAGATTCTGCACTGCAGAAGGTAGCAGCACTGCTATGACCATGGCTGGGTGGGGGGTGCTCAAGGCATGTTTCGGGAGCTTTGCTGTGTGACCTGAGGTCTGGCTCTCTGAGTGATGTGGGCAGGCTGTGGGTCAGATGCTGGGGAGGCACACGGCCTCTGGCATCTTAGACTTCACTTAGGACCACGCCCTGGCACTTCGAGGGGAAAGCGGAAGCTGCAGGCCTACGGCAGAGCGTGAGGGCCAGCGTGTGGCTCCCTCAGTCACAAAGGTCCTTCAAAAACCACTGCTTTCCAAAGGAGATGAAGTACACAGAGCCATCTGCCCTACACATGAGGCAAGAGGGGCCCTGGAAATGAAGATGTTCTAAAACTTGTGTGTGGTGACAGTTGCCACTCAGTAAAGTTACTAAAAATCATACACATGCGCCGGGAAGTGCCTGGGTTCTAATCTGACTTCCCACTTTCGTAGAACCTCAATTTCATCAGTTTTATACGTGGGAAAGATTTGCCCACAGACAGTGTGCCAAGGCGCAGCTGGAGATCCGCCCGCACTCGCGGAGCTGGACAGAGCCTGGACGGGGCTGAAGGTAGCTGACTTCGACCTGGCCACTGCATCTCACCCAGACCAGCCCCATGGCCTTGTGAGCGTGTGTATCCTAGCTCCAGGGGAAGGGCACTGGCATTTAGTCAGAAACCCGGGTTGTGGTTTTTTTCCTGGCGACGTTACCTGAGTCACCCTGGGTATCAGATTTGTCGTGTGTAGACACAAATGTCTCTCCAAGGGGTTCCTGCAGATGCCATCGAATCCTACCTGGGAGGTCATATCGCCAGCAGCTCCCTACACCTGGCCACAGCCCAGCAGGTGGTGGGCGCCTTTCAGAGTGTCTGTCCACCCTGGATTCTTACAGCAGGAGCCAGGAAGGTCTGCACCCTGGTCATTAGCAGTGGGGTGATCAGCCATCCCAGTTTGATAGATACTAATGGGCCCTCCTGGCATGGGGGGAGATTCAGTTTTAAAACCAGGATCAGTCCCAGGTACCCCTAATAAGGGTGCCCTTGACCACTGTCACATCCTTTAGGCTTTGTAAGGGAGCAGGGTGCTGTGAGCAAAGGTCCCTCTTCATGCCATGAACGCCATGATGGTGACATGAAACTCTCCAGGGTGCAGACGTGGGGGCTGGGAGGTTCTCGTGCCACCCCATTTCTTGGCACTGAGGCTGATGAACACCAGGACTGAGGAGGCTGCTCCCTAAGCCCAATGCTGCCTCGTCTCAGGCTACAGAGCGTCGCTTTCGCAGCTGGACCCTCATTCTGGGCGCGGCTTCTGCTGTTCTTCAGTGCGTAGGCGGAGGGGAAGCCCTCGCCTGGTGGCCTGGCTAAGGGCTCTCTGCTCCCTGGACGCCAGTCCTGGACCAGGACCCAGCCTCTGCCCAGCAGCTGCCCCCTACCCACAGCCTTTGCTCCCAGCAAACTTGCCCACTCTCTGGGCTCTCAGCGGCCTCGTGCCATTCCATGCCAGGGAGCCACGGGACAGGACTCCCATTAGAAGTCTGATGGCAACATGTGTCTGCCTCCCCCAGAGCAGACGAATGGAACCTCCTAGGGAGCAGCTTTCAAAGCCCCATCCTTCAGCAGAGGGTGAGGAACAGACCTCTCCTCCTGCTCCTGGGAGGATGTGATGGCAAGGCCCTTCCTGTCCACTGTGATGGCCAGATTCGCTTTGTGGATGCGACGCTCTGGGTGTTGGGCTTACCTGACCACCAAGACCCAGTGCGAAGAAAAAAAAAAAGAAAAACAGAAGAATGAGGCTTGGAAGACTGGCTGTGGGTGATAATGTGGAAGCTGGGGGGAGGGTGGGAGAGATTCACTTTTTTACGTTTTGTTTTCTACTTTTCTAGCTGCTTTTGTATTAGGTAATATTTTATTGAGGGATATTTTATGTCTCCTCAGATTCACTCCTTTCAAGTATACAGCTCAGTGATTTTTGGTAACTACCATGGTGTAGCTGTCGCCCTAACTCGGTTTGAGGACATCCCCCAGGCAGCGCCCCTCCTCCCATTCTTAGCTAATCTCCAAGCCTGCACTCAGCCCCGGCAGTCTTCAGTATACCTCTCTGTCAAAAAACCTGCCTTTCCCAGACCTTTCATATACACGGAATCACAGGCTACGCAGCCCCCTGGATCCATCTTCCTGCACCTGCATGTCTTAGGACTGGAGCCCCCACTGATCGGCTACAGCACCCTGGGTCTAGCCGCTCACCAGGTGATGGGCATTTGCACGGCTCCCTGTCAAGGGCTGGCATCAACAGCACCACGAAGCCTCTACACAGATCTAAGTTTCTTTTTCTCTTGGGTAGAATCTCTACTTCTGTAGTCTAAAAATTTCACATACAAAGTTCAAGAAATAGTGTTTGTAAACCAAAGAGTATCTGAGACAGGTCTCAATTAATTTAGAAAGTAATTTTGCCAAGGTTAAGGACATGCTTGTGACGCAGCCTCAGGAGGTCCTGACAACATGCACCCGAGGTGGTCCAGGCGCAGCTTGGTTTTATGCATTTTAGGGAGACATGAGGCCTCCATCAACGTGTGTAAGACGTACGTTGGGTTTGGTCCAGAAATGGACAACTGAAAGCCAGGAAGGGGTTCCAGGTCATGGGTAGATAAAAGGCAAACAGTTGCTTTTTTGTTTTTTTGCATTTCTGATCAGCCTCTCCAAAGGAGGCAATCAGATATGCATTTATCTCTGTGAGCGGAGATGGCTTTGAATAGCATGGGCTTGCCCCAAGCAGTTCCCAGCTTGACTTTTCCCTTTGATTTAGTGATTTGGGGGTCCTGAGATTTATTTCCCTTTCACAGGTTTGAGGAGAGAGAAGAACATGCCTCCAGAGGAAGAACGGATGTCCCCCAAACCAAACGGGGGTCCGAGGGGTAGGTCTACGGTACGACTGGGAAGTTCCTCTGGGGGAAGCTCTTTGCAGCGTGTGTGCAGAGACCCTCTTGGAGTCAGTCAGAAAGAAAGAACTGATGGCAAATGAGAGCGGCACATCCAGCCCTGGCACTGGACCTTGAGATGGCATCATTAGTACACATGCAGGCCCGGAATTCCTGCAGCGTAATGCCGATGAACACAGATGGAGGGAGGCCGGGGGTGGTGACCCCTGGAACAGGAGAAAGCTGGAAATGAGCAGATAGCACCCCCTCCTCAAACCTCCTGCGGATATCTACACACTCACACATGCACCTGCTGTTTCCATCTATTCATTCTTGCCCTGTGTTAAATTTCATGTTTGTAGGGAATTTGGTCCACAGCCATATTTATTTACCACTGAACCAATAACTATATTTGACCATATGTGGCTTTACATAATATGTCAATATATAAGCAAATATAAACAAGCATATATACCCACATATATGATTTATGTGTAATTATAAATATATAAAAATGTGTGTGTTATATATATGAATGAGTGCACAAGATATATATACATAATACAGATATATGTATATGCATGGAAAGAGATTGGAAAAATATAGCCATCATTTTTCTGGGATGCAATGATCATCTATAGATTCAATGTAGTCATCTTTATCTGTATACCAATTTCTATCTCTACACAAACATAAATCCTCACACCTGGTGCGTGTCCAGGGACGTCAGGCACAGGCAGTGCTGTTGTTGGGGGCTGGGCAGAGGCTCCCTGGTCTGGGGCCGTGCAGGGGAGGCCTCCAGGGAGGCAGGCTGAGGCTGTGGGACTTGTTACAGGACGAGAACACCCGGGGACTGCAGGGTCACAGTCATAAGGCGGGTCAGAAGCCTCTGATGCGGAGAGAGCTTGGAGAATCTCTGCTCACCTGTGAGGCCCATGAGAGTCAGCGCTGGGAGTCCGGCCATCTGGAAGCCAGGACGGGCCCTGGCCGGAAGTCGTGGACCAGGTCAGCCCCCCGCTGGCTCCCCTGCCCACTGCACCATGCTGCAACAGCTGCTTAGAGGAGGAAAGGGGGCTCCGAGCACCCTTGTGGCTCCGAGCTCTCAAGGCCGGAGACTCGGGGGACAGCGTCGGTGCTGGGTCATTGAGGCTGGCACCACCACGTTCCACTTTCATCCTGCTCTGAGGCCTGTTGGCGGGCACAGGGTCATTTTCCTGCCCAAGGGCTCTTCACCGTCGCCACATTCAGGGTCGACTTTGTAATGAGCGTGTTTTGGCTGCAGCAGTGGTAACAGCAGGGAGTGTTACCGAGCCCCTCTGTCCCTGTCCTGTCCAAGGGGCCTCCCACACACTAACACACTTGGTCTGCCCATGCCCCAGAAGGTGGGAGGCTCCCTCTCATTCCCTCTCCTTCCCCTTCCGTATTGATCAGGTGTGTCTGTCCTCAGGTGGTCACACTCCTCAGGGCGCTGGCCATCCCCGCCCCAGAGCTTCAAGCCCCATGGGCTCCCTCATCATTCCCCTGGCTGATGGGGGATCAGGCGTGCAATTCAGACCCGATTCTGGCCAAGGAGATGTGGGCGTCGGGAGGGGCCAATCAGAGAAACCCAAGATCTCCTCATTGTTCCAAAGCTTCAGCTACAATTGAGGATGAATAAGAATGAGAGCTGCAGTGAATTGTGACACTGCCACTGCGTCTAAATCCAGGAGTTCATAAGAAAACAAAAACAGAACTGATTGGCTTTTGCTACAGCTGGAGAAGCACCTCATTATTCTGAACACTGAGAAGTAAAGGGTGAAAATGAAGCCTTTACGCACTTCTCTGTGCAAACCGTCCCGCAGGGCAGCTAAGTTGGTATGAAAGGAGGTTTGCTTTGGTGGACATTCCAGCTGCTAAACAGAGAAGCAAGGAGAGGGTTAGGATACTGTTGTTTTACAGCCCCCAAGGAAGCCATGAACCAAGGCGACCAATCACCAGCCGCTGCTCACATCACAGAGAAAACGGGACCCCTTGTGCCTCCAGATGGAAGCCAGCAGCATAACCTGAAAGCAAACTCCCCAAAATACCTGGTGGAGCTTGTCGACAGCCTTCAGGAGTTACAGGGGACAGAAGCAAAAGTGGAATGCCACCCTTGGGATGTATTCAGCAAAAATCAGAAAATGAAAAATGATCCCATTTCTTCACCACCACCACCACAGAAACGAACAAACAAGTAATAAAACATTTTAAAAGTTCATGCAAAAAAGATGTGAAAGGAGACCTGAGCCTAAAACATATACACCATCAGGTCATGATGCACACCGTCCCGTCACAATGCACAGCCCTTAGCTGCGTCCTGATTCACATTTGTTTAAACCTGTAAAACAAATGATAGACAATCTGGAACATGTGAACACCGATATGAAGATTAAGTGTGCATTTTTCACCTGGAGGGCCACTCGCAGGTCCTGCAGGAAGATGAATGGGAAGGAGCTCGGGAAGCCGTCTTGGTGACAGAGACCTGGCCCCCCTCATCCCCTGAGCTCTTCCTGCAGCAGCCTTCCCAGGGGTCCAAACCCCTTCCCTGCACCCTGATGGCTACCCCTCGCTCTGTGGGCTGCCAGCTACCTCCCAGCTCCCCGCTCTCTCCTCCTCTGTGGGACCCTTTCCCATATATCCATTCACACCTGCAGAAAGAGCATGGCCTTTGGATGGGCCCAGTCCACCGACACTCACCTGGCCGGTCTCTTTTGCAGCCTCTCAGGCGTCAGCACTTGTCCCTGGCATCTCCCTGGGCAGGGCCAGGCAGGCCATTCTCCCGGATCACCACACTCATTCCCAGGCGGGCCATTCTCCTGGGATCACCACACTCATTCCCAGATTCTCCCTGGCGGCACTGCCTGGACCTCCCGGGGCCTCAAGGCTCATCTACATGCCACTGCAGGCACCCTCGAGAGGCCCAGGAAGCCTGCATCCCCACCTGGGCACCTCCACTTGGAAGGGAAGCCCAGGGCATGGGTCTGGCCTCCCAGGCTGTCCTGGCCACCTCTCGCTGTGTCCCTGGGTTGTGGGAGATTTTCTTGCCCAGAGAGGAGCCCCGGAATGTTCTGGGGCACTGGCCCATCAACAGCAGCTGTCACTCATCCCAGGATCTGTGTTTTACAAGTGAAGCCCAAGGGTAGAGAGGGGCAGTGGGCTGCCCAGGTCCCTGTGACCACAGTGTGGCCTTGTCCTGGGGAGAGGCTACTGCGGGCACCTCCTCAGCGCCTCCGTGGCCATGGCTACCTCAGGGTCTGCTCTGAAACCCTCCTCTGCAGGCCCTGCTCTCCACGGGCTCCAAGGTTCCCCATAGACAGCTTCCTTCCCACTCCCCTGTCCTCTCCCAGGTGAGCCGTCCTGTGCCAGGACTCAGGCAGGAGAGGAGGTGCCCACAGTGACCACTGCATCTGCTGCTCAATTGCTGGTGTGGCCCAGCCTGGCCCTCAGGCCTGGGACAGAGGCTGTGGAACTATGAGCCAAAAGTGAGTGAAACCGAGAACACGTCCCCAGCACCCCCCGCAAGGCCTGAGGACGTGAGCTCCTTCTCCTCCCTGGCCAGGCCACTTCACCATGACCTCAGGTCATCCTCACCACAGCCGTGGCAGAAGGGTCAGCTTCCAACTGGGAAACTGAGGCTCAGCCGGGTCACAGGGCTGCGGGTGGGAGGTGGCATCTGAAGGGCCATGCGATGCCACCCCAAGCTCCCAGCCACTGCACTCTGCAGCATGCGGAGGATGGGCCTCCCCCAACCCGCCGGGGCAGCCCCTCCCAGACAGGGCAGGTATGTGACCAGTCACTTCACACCTCCGAAGCCCGGGCTGTAGATATCAGCCAGGGGACACCCAGGCCAGAGAGGAGGGAGGCAGAGCTGGGGGCTTCGTCTCTGTGCTGCCCCCATACCCTGGTACAGAAATACCAGGTTAACCCCGGGCTGACCAAGCTCATCTTGGCTGCCAGCACCAAGCCCGGCTGGAGCATGGCCAGGGCCTTTCCCACCCCTCTGGGCTGGCATGTGCTTCCTGCAAGGGTGTGGACGGAGCAGGGAAGGTCAGCCTTCCTGCACTGTGCAGCGTGGGGGAAGAGGGGAGGCTGAGCTGAGGGATGCAGCACCCAGAGGCCAGGAGAGGGACTTCGGGCCAGCCTGGAAGTCACCGGAAAAGCCAGAGTGACTCTGCTCTTCCCAGCAGGAGCAGGTGATGGGCACAGTAGGACCAGCTCTTACTCGGGTGAGGGCGCCTCTGCCCGGCTGGATGGGGTCTGTGCGGCTGCATGAAGAGCCCCCTTGCCCACCATGACCCGGCCCAGGCTGACCCCTGGTGTCTGCCCTGCATGGGAACAGTGCTGGTGTTTTTTTCTTGTTTTTTGTTTGTTTGTTTGAGACAGAGTCTTGCTCTGTCCCCAGGCTGGAGTGCAGTGGCGCAGTCTCAGCTTACTGCAACCTCTGCATCCCAGGTTCAAGCAATTCTCCTGCCTCAGCCTTCTAAGTAGCAGAGATTACATGCACGTGCCACTATGTCTGGCTAATTTTTTGTATTTTTAGTAGAGATGGGGTTTCACCGTGTTAGCCAGCTTGGTCTCAATCTCCTGACCTCATGATCCGCCCGCCTTGGTCTCCCAAAGTGCTGGGATTACAGGCATGAGCCACCATACCCTTATTTAGAGCAACTCATGGGTGAAGCGTTTTTAAAGGGAGAAGAAACTTGCTGAATGATGATGGACAAAAGAAATAAAAAGCAAACACCATCCAAGTGACCTAGAGAAGAAATCGCAAAAGCCGTGGACACTGTTTAATGCCTGAGCTCTAGCCTCACCCAGAGCTGGAGAGGGAAGGGTGTGAGTGAGGGACGTCAGATGGCCTGGGCAGGTTTCCACCCTTAGTTTCCAAACAGGCGCTGGCCAACCGTCTGGAAAAGGAGAGAGAAGCCTGGGGGAGCAGGCCGGCTGGCTGTTTGTGCATGGAACTCCCAAGAGCACACTGGCTCCGTGGGCACGGGGTGCTCTGTGGGCACTGGGTGCTCCGTGGGTCCTGGTGCGCCGAAGCCCCAGTTCCAGTGGCAGGAGCCGGCTGTCCAGCTCAGGTCATGCTGCTGTGTGAGCCTGGGCACAGGGCTGCGCCTCTCTGAGCTCCTGAGAAGTTAAGAGAAGGCTAAGAATCTGGATGCCAAAGGGTTGGGGTTGCCTGCAGAAGAGCAGATGTCCTTCAGATTTCCTGAATGCAGTGCAGCGTTGAATTTGGAAGCCACCTCAGGGCCTGGCTGGCACTAGGAGGCCTCATGAAACCCTCTCCCCACCTTGCAGCTTAGGAAAGGTTGGGGCATCATTTTTATTCAAGTGTTACTGTGCCCCTAATAATGGGGCTTCCTCACCCTCCCGACGGGTGACATACACCCTGTGCTGCTGCTGTGGTGACATTCCACCCTGCTTCCTGGAAGCTCACGGAGCCTCAGCCTGCAGTGTGCAGTTCTCAGGAGCGGCCTCGGGAACCACAGGAGGAGGCCTGTGCTTAGGACTCATGTGTTAAGTGAGCAGGAAATGAATCTGCCACCGCAATGCCCTGCACTGTGGAGAGAATTTCTGCTTCCTCCGAATCACCTCACCATCTCCCGGCCAGGGAGAGAGCGCATCATCCTTGTTCTGAAAACACAGCCTTGTAGAAGCAGGAGGAAGTGTGGCTGAAAGGCCCCTGGACGTCAGTGCACATTTCGGGTCAGATCCTGGGCCCCCCCATTCGTTTTCTGTGCTCTCCGTGTCCTGCCGGTGGGGACAGTGGCCCACACCTTCCCTGCTGCTCCGTTCCGCCCTCCATGGCATCGATCTGGGCTGTGTTGTGGGGCCTAATGGACTTGCCCCAGACGCCTGCCCCTGCTCCTTGTAATCGTTCTCACAGAGCGCTGAGGGAGGGGCCCTAGGAGTCGTCTCCCCACCCTGTCCTCATGACACTGGCATCGACTTGCAGAGCCCCCAGCGTGTCTGTGTTGGCATCAATCATCGGTGACCTCATCCTCCACTCAATAAAATGTGCATTATGACTCTTTCCCCTCCCAAGCCTCTCCAGGGACCCGGGGCTGATCACAGCTGCTCACTCCAGGCCAAGCGGAGGCGGGTGGGGGGGTGGCGCGGACAGAAAGCCAGCACGTGTCAGGCACTGCACAGCACCTTTCCTCTGCCAGGAGCCTGGGATCCTCCCCAGCCCCTGGCCGTGCCACTTCCCAGGAGATCTTCCCACTGCCCTGTCCAAGCAGATGTCCCCTCGGCTTTGTGCATGGCTGCCGTTTGTCCTTTCTTAGCTCATTAACTGCGCACCCGCTCTCTCTCCACCAAGCATGCTCAGCCCTCATAAGTGTCCACTGGTATCTGTTGAGTGAATCAACCAAGGAGGGCACCAAGCAGTGAGCCAGGCACTCAGCACACATTGTTTTATGTGTTCATGACAACATTCCTTAAATAAGTATAATTATCTCCATTTTATAGATGAGAAAAATTAGATTCAGATAAATTAATAGCCCAAAGCTAGAATTTCAAATCCAAATATTGCTCTGTCTAAGATATTTTATCAGCAGACTTGGCACAAGAAGAGAATGTTTCTCAAATGGTCGACCCAGGTTAGCTTAAGGAGCGAACGTCCCGTGGGAGGCCAGGGTGGCATTGTGATGATGGACGCAATTAGCCCCTCCCATTAACTCTCACAACACCTTCTCTGTGCCTCCCTTTGACCTCCCCTAGTACAACTTCTTACGGACTTGTATTCTTATGACTTCTGATATTTCTCGGGTCTCCAGCTAGATCTCGGTTGCTGGGGGGCAGCAGTCTCATCTGAATAATGCTCATATTCCCCTTACTGAAGGAATTTTCCCTGCCCCACACAATTCTGCTCTGAGATAACTGTATGTGTGTGTAGAAATTTCTTATTGGCATGTCTTACTCCATAATAGAATGTGAGCTCCTGGTGGCCAAGGATCATTTTAGTCATTCTTTTTCTCCTGAATTTAGCATAGGCCTGGCTTGTAGTAAGGTCTTAATAAGTGGTGAATGGATGGACAAATCGATGGATCAATGGATGGATGGATGGGATGGATGGATGGGTGAATGAATGAGTGAATAGATAGGTGGACTCACGAATGTACAGATAGATGAATGGGTGGACGGTTGCATAAGTAAGTGGGTAGTGGATGGGTGGATTGATGTGTGGGTGGGGGGCGAGTAAGTAAATGGATGGATAAAAGGACGGATGAATGAATAAAAGAATTAGTGAGCGGATGAATGGATGGGATAAATAGATAGATAGGTGAATGGAGGGTGGACAAATGGAAGCGATGGAGAGATGAATAGATAATGGTTGCATAAATGGGTAGTAGATGGGTAGATTGATGCATAGGTGGGTGGGTGGATGGATAGATTAATGGATGGATGAATGAATGAAATGAATGAAATGATAAGTGAGTGGATGGGTGAATAGATGGATGAATGAATAAAACAAACAAAAGGATGGGTGAGTGGATGGATGGATGGATGGATGGATGGATGGATGGATGGATGGTTGCAAAAATAAATGGATAGGTGAACTGATGTGTGGGTGGGTGTGTGGATAAATATGTGGATGAGTGGATAAATGGGTGGATAAATGAATGACAGGATGGGTGAGTAGATGGATGGATAGATAGATGAATGGATAGATGAGATGGATGGATGGATGAGGGGTTGATGTATGGGTAGAAGGATAAATGGACAAATGGATGGATGAGTAGATTAATGGATAGATGGTTGCACAAATAAATGGGTAGTGGATGGGTGGACTGATGTGTGGATGGATGGGTGGATAGATGGGTGGATGGATGGATGGGTGATAGGTGGATGGACAGGTAAATGAGTGAATGGAAGAGTTGGTGGATGGATAGATGAAAGGATAGGTAGATGTGTGAATGGTGGGTGGATGAATGGATGAGTAGGTGGATGGATGAGTGAGTGGATGGATGGGCAAGTGTATGAATGAGTGAGTGAAAGAATGAAAGTCAGGCATGCTCAAGTGTTGACGATTATGGTCTCTTCTAAAGGATTTTTTGAGAGCTACTTTGAGGTGTAAGTATCTATGAAGGCAGCCAATTACCATCATCAAGTGGAGAATGTTCCCCAGCTGTAGTCAGAGAGAGATATAACAATGGAAGAAGGGTCAGAGAGATGTGACATTGCTGACCTCAGGCATGGACAAAGGGGCCACAAGCTGAGAAATGTAGGTGGCCTCTAGACCCTGGAAAAGATAAAGAAATGCATTCACCATTACAGCCTACAGAAGGAACACGGCCCTGCCCCTGTAGACACCTTGATTTTAGCCCAGGGGGCCTGAGCTGGAGTTCTCACCAACAGATCTGTGAGGTAATCACCATGTGTTGTCTTAAGCCACTAAATGTGTGGCAAATTTCTGTAGCAGAAATAGAAAATTAATATGGGGGATTTGCTGTTCAATAGAGAAGTTGGCAAAGTGCTTGCAGAATGTCTCTGTATGGGGCCCAGGGAAAGCAGCCCTTCCTCTAAAAGAGCCTGGACTCAGCCTGCTTGGTCAGTGAGTGGACCCACCCTGGGAGGCTTGATCATGGCTCCGTTAGCCTCCTTCCGGAGGACACCAGGCCATGGGAAGGAAGCTGCCCTGCGTTCACTCGCATCGATGTGCTTTGTTCTTCACAGTGGACGGAAATAGGGCTGTCATCCATGAAGTGGAGCCAGAGCCAATGGGTGCACAATCTGCCTGGGAACCAGGGCTCCGGGAGTCAGTGCCTTTCTGCAGAAGGAGAGGCCAGGATCAACAAAGCTCACTGGATGTGCCCAAGCTCAGAAGGCCCCAGACAGCGACCCCTGTTGGTGGCCCCCAAAGCCTGGGCTCCTGGGCATGGCTGGAGTGAGGTTTCCTGCTGTGTGGCCTTATTTCAGAGCCGCTGGTGCGCTGGCAAGTCGGGGGGAAGCCCCCAGCCAGGAGTCGCACAGCCTCTGCTCTGGTGCTTTGAAAACACCGTTTATAGGGCACGCTTCCTCCATTCCCCTGTGTAAAGCTGATGGTTTTCATTCCTCATTCCTTACACCTAAGATCCAAGTACTTTCCAAGCAAAAGCACACTCCTGTCCATAGGGCATGTGAGACTGAAACAGCTGCTATATTTAACAAAAAAAACACATCCTGTTACCATGGCAACCTGCGTCTAAAATTAGAAACGCCACATACCACGGGGTAGATGCCATGAAACGGGTTGCTCCCGTCACTCTCATCCATCCTCCAGGCTGGGGCTAGGTGCTCCTGGCCCGTACCACATCCTGCAGTGGATTCATATCATACGGACTCCGTGTGGGCAGACAAAATCTCTCTCTCATTTCCTTAGACCCCAGCCAGCCCTGTGCATGAGTGGGCTCCTGGCGTTCCTAGTTCCCAACTATCTGTCCGTCAAGCTGGGGTTGCCTCTCGGTAAGCATGGACAGAGGCATCTGGAGGGGACGTGGTCAGAAGCCCAGGACCAGAGCGCCAGTCAAGTGTCCCTGGTGACACAGCAGTCCCCTCCCTGACCACCCCTGCGCCCAACTCTCAGATGAGCAGAGCTTTGCTGGCATTTCAGAAGCCTCGGCCCTCAGCCGCTTCCCACTTCTCAGGATCAACTCCCCCAGCACTGCCCACTCAGGCCTGACCCATCCCACCACATGGGAGGCTGCTCGGGGCTCTGGGCCCTTGTGACTCCCCCTGCCAAATCCCCAACCAGGCAGCCTCAAGGGCAATCTTCTTGCCTCTCAGACACGCATGACTCCTTCCCTCCTCCCACGCCTGCAAGGCGCTGCCTGGCTACCCCTCTTTCCTGTCCCCTGGATACCAGCCCTGTCCTAGGAGGAGATTGCCCACAGACTCCGACTCCAGCCCATCTGCACCTCTGTCATGTGTGCTTCTGAAACGAGCAAGGCTCAGATGCCTAAACCCTGCTTGGCATGAGGCCTTCACTACCCATGAGCTACTTGGTTGAGGTTCTGGGTGTCTGGCCCAGAAGGGAGCTCTCCTGGCTGTGTAGTTGTTGTTGTCACTGATATGGCTTGGACCTGTGTCCCTGTTTGGATCTTAGGTGAAATTGTAATCCCTAGTGTTGGAGGTGAGGCCTGGTAGGAGGTGACTGTATCATGGGGTGGAGTTCCCATGACTTAGCACCATCCCCTTGGAACTGTTGAGTGGGTGAGTTCTCACCAGATGTGGTTGTTTAAAAGTGTGTGGCACCTCCCCACCTGCTGTCTCTCTTCCTCCTGCTTCAGCCACATGAGACCTGCCTGTGTCCGCTTCACCTTCCGCCATGACTGTAAGTTTCCTGAGGCCTCCCAGCCATGCTTCCTGTACAGCCTGCATAACTATGAGTCAATTACACCGCTTTTCCTTATAAATTACCTATAGCAGTACAGGAACAGACTAATAGAGCACACAGCAGCATTGATTGCACGTGTTTGTGTGTGATTCTGTGAGTTTTAACAGACATAGAGATTTGTGACACCATCACCACAATCAGGACCCACCGCATTCCATCAGCACCAGCCCTCCTGCTGCCCCGTGTAACCACACCCTCCTGCACCCAAACTCCCGGGCTGCTGACCTGTTTTCTATCCCCACAGTGGTGTCTCTTCAAGAATGGAGCAGAATTGAGCCCCACAGTTCAGAGCTGCCTTCGCACTGCGTGACACCTTGAGACCCACCCCAGGTTGTTGCCTGTATCAAGTTCTTTTTTATTGCTGGGAAGTGGTCCGTGACATGGGTGTGTCACTGTTTCACTATTCCACTGTTAAAGCGCATTTGGGCTTTTCCAGTTTTTGGTGATTATGACTAGAGTTGCTATAAACATCCACGTTCAAGTTTTTATTTATCTAGAGGCCCCAGACTGCTGAGTCATATAGTGGAGGGTGGCTGAGTTTTTAGGACACAGCCAAGCCACTCTCCAGGAGGCTGTCCCCCTTTTGCACTTCCCCCAGCCGTGTCCTCACCTGCACATGTGCTGTTTGACCACACCATTCAATAGATGGGTTTGGCTGTGCTGGTAGGACTGTCACCCAGTTTTTAAAGGACGGCATTGTTTTTCCACCCCTAATGGAAACTCATTTCTAGCTAACTTTTTGTAAGCAAGAAACTAGCTTCTGTTAGGGGTGGAAAGATAGCACTGTCCTTTAAAAACTGGGTGACAGCCAAACAGTTAGCTGGCTGGGCACAGTGTGTCATACCTGTAATCCCAGCACTTTGGGAGGCTGAGGCAAGCCAATCACCTGAGGTCAGGAGTTTGAGACCAGCCTGGCCAACATCGTGAAACCTTGTGTCTACTAAAAATTCAAAAACTGGCTGAGCATGGTAGTGCA
>PVKP010019895.1:0-16255 GCA_004027715.1 Plecturocebus donacophilus | reverse complement strand
AAGTATTTAAGAATATTCACTACCCAAGAAAACATAAAAAGCATTACTATTTTACAGGTCATATGTGAAAGAAATATGACAGCGATTTTCCTAAATTTGACAAGAAACCTAAAATTTCCTTTGTCATTGCCATTAATGGGCTGCCGAGTTAAAATGAACTTTTCTAAACTTTCAACAGCTAAGAGAAGGAAGAGGTCGCTCATGCTGGAGGAGACTGGGTTATCTTCCCATTTTCTTCATAGCAATGATGTTGTGTACTTGTGTGAAGAGACTATCAAAAAGCATACAGACAAAAATGTGAAGGGAAATGTACAACAGGCTGGTAATTCTTACATGACTGATGCTGCTGTTTTTCTGTGTTGTGTGATGCTTGCGGTGTTTGTCAGCTTTTAAAGTGTCGTAATTGTTTGCAATTTTCTTCTCATTCCAAATAACTCTTCACTTTTATGCTTAAATATGTGTTCACCATTTTTCTCTTTTTCTTGCAGGTCTCCAAAATCAAGATTGTGATGTCTTCAGGCCCCACATACCTGGGTCCACTGCACCAGGTTGGGGTGTCCATGACCAGCTGTGAACATCTTTGCAGCTTCTCCTGTGGGTAGAGATCAGGGCAGCCGAAGGTGCAGGCCAGCAGCACAGCCTCAGAGGCTTGTGCTCTGGAAACAGCCTACAGGGGATTCCGAGTGTGAGCCAGGGCAGCAGGAGTGGCTCCTGACAGATGGGCTAGTGAGAATCTCCTATGAGTGGGAGGAGCGGGGAATGGGGTCTGTTTCCAGATCCCCCACAAACTTCCACTTCATTTCATTGCCTTTTCAATGCCCTTGTGTCCCTGGATACCTGCCCTTCTTCCTGGAGAAGAGAGACATTACATTGCACTGGGAGCCTGTGGCAGAAACACACGCCATGAAGACAGGGATTCTGCAGCGTCTTCACGTGCCCCTTCCTAGACACGACTTCCACTCTTCCTTCCTCATTCACAGGCATATGGTCTGATCATCATGCCCCAGCCTCCCAGCGGATCATGTTCCAAGTGCAAGTCCATGGAAACATGGTGCTAAACCATGTCTGCTTCTGTTTGGTTTAACTGGTTTATTGTCTATTGTCACCCCCTCCACAGGCAGGTGGCTCTCGCTGTACATTTCACAAGTGATTCACCTGGGCTGGTGCACCAGGGAGCATGTGCCATGGTTATTATCTAATGCTGTGTAACAATCACCCAGCTCTTGATGCTAATAGCAATGACAACCTTTCTTTTGTTCATGAATCTGCAACTGAAGCAGAGCTGGGTGGGGCCGTCCCTCCTGGTGCCCTGGACGTCAGCGGGGAGAGTTTACGGGCTGCTTCTGAAGTGGCTTGAATGCTTACTTGTGTCTGGTGGCTGAAGCTGACTGTGGGCAGGGACCTCGGTGGGACTGTCGGCCAGAGCACCTGGGCTTCCTCACAGTATGGTGACTTGGTGTTGGAAATAGATGCTCCGTGCCGCAAAGAAAAATTAGCACTGAGACAAAGGATCTCTCAGCAAAGCAATTTTTACTTCCTGGACTGGAGGAAGGGGACTCTCGCTAACCATCTTGCCAGAGAGTACAATGAATAAAAGAAAAGAAAACATATTTATCCCTCACACATTTGGAGTTTTCCTTACTGCTGTGTCTGATCTCTATTGGTTAGAGCCAGGCCTCATAATCTAAACTAAAACCTGATTGGCTAACAGCTTAAAACTTTTGTAAACAGGTAAAAGCAGTGGCGACCTGGGACCTGCCTGTGAGCACATCCAGCACAGATATTTTGGTTAAAGTACAAGGACATAGAATGTACTATGTGCCTGTAATCACAGCATGCCTAACAGCAACACAGGATAGGGCTTAACAAAGAGTTACTAGTGCACTTATGATTTATTCTTTAACAAAAAAGTTAACTTTAAAGACAAACTTTTCCACTTCCCACACTTGGTTACAAAGTCAAGGTCCCAACAGAAAGGAAGTCCAAGAAGAAGCTGTCTCATCTTGCATGTCGTAGCCTTGGCAGTCATATGGTGTCTCTTCTTAATGAGGTGACCATCAGATCTCATGAGTTCCAAGAGCAGAAGAAAGAGATTCACTTCCTGTGGCGAGTGGCAAGTTCTGGATGCGTGTGCAGGACAGGAACGATGCTGTGGGGAGACCCTGGCTGCCACGTGCTGTGTGCATCAGGCACCCTAAGATGCCCCAGTGATGATTTACACTCAGGACACAAGCATTAGGCAAAACTTTTTTTTTTTTTTTCATGGTGAAGATGTTTGATGGAGTGTTGGTTAGAGCAAGTCAAAATTACTTTAAAGGTACTTGCTCAGGGAACATCAACTCTGATCCCGTTCTTACCTCTGAGTGGTGTAGCCCTGCCCAGATGCTGGACTCTGTTGAGAAACTCTGGTTCCACAGAACACATGGGTCCCACTCGCTCCCAACAGCCCAATGGGAAAGGCAGGTGGTTCCTGGGTCATATCCCACATGAGTAGCAGAGGCCAGTGTTTGCGGGGGAACACAAGCTTGCCTGCTACCATCAGAGTCCATGGTGCAGGGACTAGAATTTATGCTGTGTTCCCTGGAGGGCATCCATCCCTCTGCTTTTCCCCAATAATCTCTCCTTCCCGCCCATCCTCCAGCTCAAGCAGGGGGTCAGCAGTGCCCGGCTCACTGCCTCCCAGAGGGCCATGACTTTGTGAAAGCAGAAATCTCATCCCCTACAGGAATTTATGGATTTTGTTTCCAAAAACCCAAGCCCTAGGTTTGAGTGGGAGAGTGAGCATCTGAAGTACAGAGTATCTTAGCCAGAAGCATGAAGGAGAAAATACCTTCCAGCAAGTGAGGCAGAGAGTCTCCTTGATGAGGGGAGCTGACAAGAGCAGGGAGCTTTGCAGGTCCTGGAGGAAGGGGGCTTCCACCCACTGAGGCAGAGACAGACTGTGGTCACTCTCCTCACCATAGCCTGCTGCTCCCCAACCTCCGCTAGACTGCCCTCCCGGCATCCCCATGGTCAAGTGTGGTCATCTGATGAGACAGGTGAGCAGAAGTGAAGTGTGTTACCCCAAGACAGGTGAACAGGCCTGCCTTTACACCTGTGAGAGGCAGCCTCTGAGATGCCCGGTAATCCCCACCTCCTGGTGCTCGCACCCTGTGGGACCCCTCTCCTTGAGTATAGAGGGGATGTCACTTGCTTCTAGAGCACAGAACACTGCAGAAGCAGTGGGACGGGGCATAAAAGACGGTGGCTTCTGTCCCACTCTTCCTGTCCTGTCCCAGTATCCTCCATCTCTCCCTCGCTTTAATGAGGCCAGCTGCCATGCTATGCACGACACCAGGCAGAGGCCTGCAGGGCAAGGGACAGAGCAGGGGCTGGAGCCAACGGTCATCTAGGGACAAAGACTCTAAGCCTGAGAGTCCTTGAGAATCTAATTCTACCAATAGCCACGAATGAGCTTAGACATAGAACCCCCTCCAGTTGAACCTTTGAATGAAACCCAGAGCTTGACTCCACCCTCATCCAAGAATACAAGGCAGAGGCACTCAGCTGAGCTGTGTGCGGATTTCCAATCCACAGAAACTGTGAGATCATAACTGTGCTGTCTGAAGCCATTGAGCAGTGGGGGTGGTTTATTCTGCATCAGTAGATGACCATCCCGTGTTTCCCATCTGCCGGCTGAGTGCAGCATCCTCCGCTGACCGGGGGAGGGCAGAGGGGCAGAAGGAAGGCTTCCACAACCAGGAGCACCTGCTGTGTGGGGCAGTCGGGAGACGACACTAGACTCTGTCGAGACTGAAACGAGTTGTTGCTGTTGTTCCTACCCCTGTTGCTTCCCTGAGATGGACTGACTGTGAGCCCTAACTAGGCAGAAAAGCCTGTATCGTATAGGAATAAATTAGGCTGCGCGTGATAAAATACCCGGAAAACAATGGCATAAAGCAGTAAGTGTGTTTTTCTCACGGGGCAGGTAGTTTGGAAGTCAGTGCTGGTTGGTGGTGGCTCAGCAGCTGCCTGTCGGGAGGAAGCTCTGTGGGTCACCTTTGTGGGGTACCTGCCGCTCCTCCAGGCTTTGTGTCCACTCCCGAAGGGCAGTGCCAGCTGTTTGGCCATTTCCATGAGGAATGAAAAAGCTTTCTCAGATGTCCCTGGCAAGCTTCCACTCTTTCTCCTTGGCCGGAGTGTGGCACTTGGCAGACCCTGGCTGGTTCCCTGGGTGGAAGGAGTGCCTCCTCAGCTCACCCGCTCTGCGCACGGCAGCATCTCCGGCTTGCTTCATGCACCTTCTTTCTGCTGACGTTTTATCCTTCTCCTCCGAGCTGCAAAGCAGGGTCTGGACTGGAAACCCGATTTCCAGCCGCGGCTCGGACCTTAGCTGTGTTTGCGGCTGTGGCCACTTCTTTTCTTCTCTGAGCTGTTATGTTCTCCTGTACAACGGATTCCATTCCAAGGACTGGCTAGCTACATTATTTGGAAATTTCAAGATTTGTGGATAAAAGGAGGCCTGGAAAGAAGGGGAAAAGAAGCAGAAGAGAAAAGTTTAAAACCTGGATTATTTCTCAGAAAGGAGAGTTGAGTCTGAATCAGATCGATCTATTTTTCTCAAAGCTGCCCATGAGGGATGCCTTGTGGTGAAACTGAGAGTGCAGTCCCGCTGAGGGGCTTCTGGAACAAGGGGTTGTTGGGTGACAGAGGTGGAGAGAGGGTGGTGCCACGGGAAGGGCCACAAGCAGGATGAGATCAGACAGGCTCTGCAGATTGTGCCTCTAGAGCAGCTAGAATTTCTTTGGCCAAAAGTTGTGTTTGTAGTGAGGGAGAATCTGGCCGAAGACACTTCTGCTTGTGTGCGTTTCTTTTAGGCATAAGATCAGCTCCCAGGGCATAGGCAGTGCCCTCTCTCCCCAGCAGGGAGCAGCTGGCCCTTCCTTGGAGGACAGCCTCAGACACCATGGGACCCAGCAGAGAATCACAGCCCGCAGCCTCCAAGCACAGCCCCCCGCCGCCTCCTGGAACTTGGAGTTCTTTTCTTACTTACACATGATACCAGCTTCCTGGGTAGCCCCATCCTTTGCGTTTTTTGGATTTGTGTGGCATGCTTTGCTTTCTATAGTGTTTGTGCACATGGTGTCACTTGCCCTTCATTGCAGCTCCTGTGAAGGGTGAAGGGTGAGAGCTTCCTCCGGAGGCCCTCTGTGACATGCCCATCTGGGCCCGTTGAAGGAGCCCCGTGGATCCAGGGCACAGAGGGCCTGTTGGTCCAGCTCACAAGTCAAGGGGCAATAAAGGAACTCTGCACTTCTGTGACATTCTTCCTGGGTCCTGGGCAAGGTCATCCTAGGTGTGCTGAGGTCAGAGCCCACAGAAGTGACCCCACAGGTAAAGTCAGCAGGCGTAGTCACCTACACTTTGCGACTCCAGGGACCATTGATGGAGTCCAGTGGGGACCTCCTCATCCACACATGTCCACTGGAGGACATGGGCCCCACCTATCTAGAGACAGCTACAGAAAGGCCTTTACCAATTAGCATATGAAGTAGAAATGTTTCACCAGCCACTCTTCCTCCCCCTTGCACTGCACGTCCTTAGAAGCTCCAATTGCAGAAACTGATCCATCCTGTAGGGTTAGGGAGTACCCAGGTGTGGAAACGAAGGACCCCTGACCCTTTCGGCTGCTGCCTGGGGCACAGCAGGCCCTGCCATCAACTCAGGCTGCAGCTGCAGGTGCACGTGGAGGAGGCTTGATATTCACCAGCCTTTCAAGTGTAGGTGGTAACTGACACAATCTTGGGCTGTGCAAACGTGAGGGAGAAAATATGCAGCTGCATGGAAACTAGGATGATCTCACCATCAGAAAAGGGATCTCCATGCCCTGCAGTGGGGCCCCAAGCATCAGCTGCATGGAAACTAGGATGATCTCACGATCAGAAAAGGGGTCTCCATGCCCTGCACTGGGGCCCCGAGTATCACACACCACTCACCCGAGCTGGGAAGAAAGGGCAGCTATTAACCCTTTTCTAGATGAGAAAACTGAGGCTCAGGGATGCGAAGTGGCTCAGAAGAATTCATCCATGACGTTCAGAGCTGGCAGCCTGGCCCAGGGCTTCCAAATTTCAAGGGTAACGTCTTTGCAGGCTCCAGGCCTGCCATCCTAAGTGGGGAGTGGGGAGTGAGGACGGCAGCTCTTCCTGCCCTCTGGCCTGGTGCCAGTTACCCGGAACGGATCTTTCTCCTGCTGGCATCCTATTGCCCACCCTGCCTCACTTCCACAAGCTCCCCAAGGGTCAGACAGGGCCACAGGCCCATGGGACCTCACAGCATGCCAGTCAACATTCAGCCTTCGCTCTTGATTTGGCCAAAGGGAGGGAGACCTCTAGAAAGGGTTCTTGTATCTAATGGGAAACATATGAGCAGACGCTCCTCCAACACCACCGTGACGGGAGCGCTGCCCAGGCATGTCTTCCCAGAGCAACTTGGCCAGTGTCCCCCGACCCTGTCTCTTTCCGTCTCTGTCTCTCAGCCCCCTCACCCCAAATTGCAGACTGGTAGGCTCACTGATGGTTTATTTCAACCAAGCTCAGGAGTCATGTGTTCCACAGCAGCAGATGCTCAGAACACGTTGTCATCCCCACATTGCAGATTCAAGTTCCTCTCGCACTTACTGAGCGCCCTCTGTATGTTGGATCAGTGCCTTCACACTCTTGCCCAGCACCCCAGGGCAGTTGGTCCCCTCTGGACACACAGTATCCCCTCATGGCAGGGTCTGTTCACTCTGCCTCTCATCTCCCCGGATGAGTTTTCAGAGTGCTTCCTTGTAGGCATCCCCGTGGGAAGCAGGTTTGAATTGGGGGTGCACAGGGCGGTGCATGGGGGAGGCATGTTGGAGCGTCCACTCCTAGGGAGCTTAGCTTTATCCCCAGGTGTCTCTGGCTTGAGTGAAGGGACAGGGTTTCAAAGCAGCTTTTACCTCTGGCCTGCTCCCTGCCTCTCAGATGAAGACAGCTCACCAACTGCTGGCCTCTGCAGGTGACCGTCCCAGGTGTGGAACAGAGAGGCTGGTGGCTGGTGGGTCTGTGACCACCAGGCCACCGAAAAGCATTACTGGTGTCTGGATGTTTTTCTCTTCACACATCCCGGGGCTGTTTGAGGCCGGGGCTGTATCAGAGTCGCCTGGGCACATGCACACCCAGCACAGTGCCCTGGGGACCTCGCCAGCACCCAGGACCTTTTGTTGGAGAAGCTGACGATCATGATCATGGGCAGTGGGGAGTGGCGTCTGACTCTGGGCCATGCTTGAGTTCTCGTGTCCATGTGCGCTGTGGCCAGCTTAGCACAGAAGCACATGCCGTGATTCTAAGAGGGAAAACGAGGGTGTTCTGAGTCACGCTGAGGGCTGCAGGGCTCGGGGGAGGAGGCTCCTCCCCACAGGGCAGCGGTGCCTTGCAGTGGCCAATTCCTGGCCTCCAGGGGCACCTGCCTCCCCCTCCTCCTGGCTTTCCATCAGTTTCCCATCTGCTCCCACAGACTCATCTGCTGGGGACAGCCAGTTCAATAGAAAGAAAAGAAGGGCAGATGCTGTAGGTGATGTTTTTTTGGCAGTCTCCAGAGAAAACCGGAATCTGGACTCATGAGAAACACTGTGGGCAGTGGAAGACGCTGGCGCCCACTCACCCAGGTCAGCACTCAGGGAAGCCTGGGGGCCTCCCACGAGATGGCGTGCACTCAGGGGCGCGGCTGGTGAGGGCCGCACTGGGCCCAGTCTTTCTCCAGGTGCTCAAGGACGGCACGTCCATATTTTCATGTTGATTTAACTTCATGCTAACCATTGGCAAAGATAAACCAAAGAAGACTATGGAAAATGTGGTCAGTGGGGAAGGAAGCTTTCCAGATGAACCGGAATCCATTCATTTCACCCCCACACCTTTGGTCGCTGAATATTTGTGTGATGCAGGTGTGGTAGCGGAGGTGAAAATCTGTGCCCCCCACACTCTCGTGCCGAGGTGACCTGGCAGCACCTTCATCTCCCAACACAGCTGGTCTCCCTCAGGAGCCCCTGGACTGACTGCAGACTCAGCCGGGCGCACCTGTGCCAACCAGCCCATGAGGGAGAAGCTCAGCCTCTTCAGCTTGACCTTCCTCCCTCTGCTCCTCCGTGCGAAGGTGCCGGTGCCTGCAAGGCTGGGGGAGGTTGGCTTCGGGACCCCACCTGTTCTGGGTGAAGCCTGAAGCTCGGTTCGCAGCTGTACAGGCCTCGGGCTCCGGGCCTGCCTTGCCGCTCCCACCGCAGTGAGCACTCAGTTCTGACGCTGGAACGGCAAGGCCTGACTCAGAGCCATGTGTCTTGCGGGTTATTTGAACCGCAGGGGTTTATTGTGGCAGACACACTCTGGAAGCCACACCTGGAATAGGATGGGAAGCTTCAATACTGCTCCAGGCCTGGCGGGCAAGGCTGTGGGGTTGCACCATGGCCATGAACACAGCTTTTGGGCACTGGAGAAGCTGCCACTGAGAGACAGATGCTGTGCCTGGCATAGGGCACCCTCAACCTGCGTCCCCTGCAGCTCGGGAGGCGAGGCGGCAGTTCCAGAACAAGCCCAGGCATGGTCCCTGCCTGGTGCTCCTCACAGGGGCGGGACACCCCTCTCCTGGGCCAGCCTCAGGCACGTGACCTCCGCTGCTCCAGGAGTGACTGGCTAGGAGCGGCTTTGGAGCTAACAAGGCCCAGAATTGCAGAGTACAGGGTTCTCTAGAAATCTCTCTCCCATGTCATGGATTGGGAAACTGAGGCAGGGAAGCGGGAGTGCAGAGGCGGAGCCGGTGGCTGACCATTTGCTCTGCAGATTCTGAATCCTCAGCAGTGTGATTTTTAAAGCTTTATTGAGGTATAATTTACATGCCATAAAATTCACCCAACATGAGCAAACATACAATTGCATGTTTTTCGGTGACCTTACAGATTTGTGAAGCCCTCACCACACTCCAGGTTTAGAACATTTTCATCGTCCCAAATCCTCTCGAGCCTGCTTGCGGTCAGCCCCTAGCTCCACCCTCAGCCCCAGGCACTGCTGACATGTGCTTTGTCTCTCCTAATGGCACTTTTCATGGGCAAGAGGTGACTATTCAAACCTAAGCGGTGCCAGGCCAGCACTGTGGGCATTTGACCTATGAGCACTAGCACCCATGCTCAGAAGGGTTCCCTGCTTGGGGTCCCCACCCCTGTGTGTTTTATAAGCACAATCTGATGAGGCCAAGTTGTAGGTTCCAGGCAGGGAACCTGGGCTCACAGACAGTCCCACCTCCTGCCCCTTTCCACTGATGTCCTTGGTCCACACTCCGTCCCCCGCCCTCTCCTCCAGGGCCACTGCCCGCCTCCCCTGAAGCAGTGACTGGGTCTCATTGGCCGGGGGTGGCCTGCCTTCCTGAGTTATCTCCATCCTGTGGCAGTCCAGGCCCAGTGTGGTGAGGGTCACGGTCAGGTCTGGCACCATGCAGTGTTTGGGTGGAGCCAGGAGACAGCTGTCTCCCAACCTGGGCTGGGCGGTGGCTCGGCAAAATCTGCCTCACACATCCTCAATCTAGGTACCAGAGCCCCAGCTCTGAGGTCCAGCCTGTTGTAATGTTGTGCCTGGCTGCTGGGAAGAGAGGTGCACGGGGCTGGTGCTGACTGCACATGTGCCAGGCTGTGAAGTGGGGCCCAGGGCACCCGTGGGGTCTGTGTTCCCCAAGCATCCCATGCCACCAAGGCAGTGTGATGTTCAACATCAAATAACGTCGCGGCTTCTGGCTGCGCCCACCTGCACCCTCCCTTTATCCTGCACACCACGGAGGGCAGCTCACCGCACCCGAGCACTTTCAGGACTACGAGGCAGCTCCTGCCACCCTCCTGCCCTCGAGGCCTCCCTGACGTCTCTTGACTTTCATCTCCATCCTCCCAGCCAAGCATTGCTGTTGCTCGTCCCGAACACCAAGTCATTCATGAGAAGATACATAAGTGAGCGCTGGAATCCTCACATGTCCAGCCGGGAGCAGAGAAGAGCAGGCACACGAGAGCCTCGTCTTTTCCTTGTCACATCAGGAAATCTCTGAATTCAGATTTCTAATGTTAAATGACAATGAATCTGGGCCCATGTTTAATGCAAGTAGCTCTTACTATGGGCTGTTTTCATAAACTTGGGGCTTGGGAAGGCTGTGGCCACCATCTCCAGGCAAAGACCATGAAGAAGGTGAGTGGGTGAGGGCCAGGCCACGGCTCCAACACAGCCCATGGGCAGACAGAAGGCTCCAGTTTATGTCCTTCCCTCCCCCAACACAATAGGTGACTTCCATTTCCTAAGGGCTATGGAGTTCTGCCAAGCAGCAAATAAATCACTCGTAACACCAGCGATGAAACGAGGAGGGATAAGAAACCACAGGCTCAGCCACCTTGGTGCCAGGAGACATTGCCGCCTGCCATGGCCAGGGGGCTCTGTACCATGAACACCCCTGCCAGCTGGGGCTGGGCTCTGCAGAGGTCTGGCCTGTGTGGGGGCCCTGGCATGGCCCCTCAGACTGAGGCATAGAGGCAGAGGCAGAGTGCAGGGTCTCAGCTGACAGCTGTCACCATCCAGATTTGGACAGACGGCATGCCGGGTCACTGCCGGGCCCATCAGAAGACGCATTGGATCACTGGTCACTGCAGCACTGTCCACGTCATTCCAAGAGACCCAGCCCACGGTGGAGGGTGAGCATGGAAATCGGCCTTTTGCAATCACTTGGTCCGGCCATCTCAGACACAAAACCCGGAGTCAGCATCATCCTCCCATGACATCCTGGCCCTGGCATTCGCAGTGAGGTAGCAGACCCTATAATCCAGTTTGAGACGGGCTTAGCAGTCTCACTCAATTCAGGTCCCACCCAAAGGCAGCTTGGAGCAGAACTGCCCCCTCCAGGAGGGGAGCTGAGCCACTGGCTTCTGAGGGACTGAGAGCAGGGGGCCTCGGCTCCCTGCCACCTAGGCTTCCTCAGTCACATCACTTGGTCCCTCGGGGTCACAGCAGCAGAGGTAGGATGATAGAACCCCATCCACAGCTGCCCTCGGACAGTGGCCAGAGCTCAGCGCTCACCACTCCAACCCCCACTCCTGTACAGGAGTCTCAGGTGGAAGCTGTTGTCTCTCACTTGACAGGTGTTGGGAGGTTCAGATTCCCTCACAGGTGGAAAAGTGCTTTCTCAACTTCCAGCCCCACCTGTGAGAGCTGACCTCATCAGCATTTCCTGGGGCTATAAATAGACCTGAAACACAATGAAGGGACCCAGTTTAGAGAAAACAGCTGTGGACCTTATGTCACCTGAAAAATGCTTTGGTGGGACAAATGCTGTTCTGAACTCTGTCCACCTTACAAATGTGGACACCCCCACAGCCCTCTCCTAGAGCGCACATTTGAAGGGTGGGTCGTCCCATACTGTTTTCATCAATGTCCCCTGAGAAGTGGTTGAGAGCCTGCAGGACTTAGTTAACTGCAGGTGTAAAATGGGACATGAACTCCTGGAACTACCTTTTTCATAAAAATATATTAAGGTATAAGTTTTCACAATTTCTAAAAACAGCTGATCTTTTGTGGCTGTAAAGTAGGACCCACATAATTACATATGACTTCTTGTTATTGATTAAATCTAGGAGAGACTGATCACAAACATTCAACTGCATTAATCTATATTAGAAATTTGAGAACCACCCCTCCCCAAAGAGTTTTCAGAAACTGGTTCCCCCCATAGCAAAGGGCCCAGATCATAATGTCTGCAGGGATGGGGTTGGCCAGTTGGCATCAACAACTGGATGTGGCCCAGTCAGCAGGGACTGGAAGTACACAGCCCCCACCCAAAGAGCCATGTGAACCCTGCTTATTGTCCTGGGGAATGTTGAACCCCATGTGGACAGATATTCTGGTTTATCAAGAGAAACCAGGATTTCCAGATTATTAAATGTGTACAATCAGTCTAAACTCTAAAAAATAATGCTCAGCCAGTCAAAATGTGTCTAAAATTTAGATCCAGCAGGCAATCTGCCTGTTTGTGACTCTACAGACATTATACAACCAAGATCCCTAGGCTTCCTGCTGCATCCTGTATCCTGGTCACCTGGGGGAATTTCATGCTGACTGTCCCCTCCTCTCTTACTCTGAGGCTTATTCTCCTATACATTTTCCAGAACTCCATGAATCTTCACAGACAAGACAATCTCCAGATTATCTTCTCCAGATGGTCAGGAGGGACAGAGGGATCAAACCATCCCTGACAGCTGGAGATTCACGGCTGCCTCCAGAAACAAGGAGAGACATCATATAGCAGACACCTAGGGCTTCCAGAAGTAGTCAAGAGAATGTCATTTCACAAAGGCACGGTAAACCAAAAAATACTATTTTGTTAGTGTAATTGGTAGGAGTGAGACAGCAACATTTTTCCTATTAGTAATGTCATTTGCAGGGGCTCAAGGAAATCACAGTCAGAGTGTGGGCCCTGTAGTCAGACCATCTGAGTTTAAAGCTCCTCCATGAAGCTTACTAGCTATATGAACAAATCTATCTTAGTTTATTTGACAATATTAATATTTATCATATGATATTAGGAGGATAAATTGGCACGTCAGGTTTTCAGAACACTGTCTGGCAATGAAACCCTCAATCAAGTTTGTTTATTGCTATTTCTAGACACTACTCTTCCTTTCAAAGTCCCCAGGAGGACACAGGGACTACAGCAAAGGAACATGTCATTTGCTGGGTTTTGGCTTCATCTGCCCAACTGCATGGCATACTGGTGGAAGGCTTGGAGCCTGTGCCTGCCCTAACAGCCTGGCTCATACCACATCTCAAACCGAGTCATGACATCTTACCCCATCTCACAGGGAAAGTAAGGAGCAGGGAACCAAAAGAAATTGAGTGCCCCACAGCCCACTAAAGAAAAGCTTAGAGAGGTGGCTCTGAATCTCCCCCTCCACTGCAGAAAGCAGTGACCCCATGGTCCTACCGCACAGACCCAGGAGAGAGTCTTCTCCCCGCAAAATGCCCTCTGCACAGTTCCATGCTACTGGCCTGGCCCAGACTGACAATGTGGGGAGGGTACAGGAGACAGCTGGAAGCTAAGGTGGGAGCACCACCAGCCTTAGGCGCTTGTAACTGAAAACCCGCACACCAGAATCCCTCCTAGTCAGTCACCAACCTCCCAAGCCACATTCCCCAGCCCTGTCTGAGGATCACAGTGATTGGGTGACTCATTCCAGCCACTGGAGTATGAGCAGAAGCCATGAGCACCATACCAAGCCTGGCCCATAGTCACCTCCTGTCTCCAGCAGAGCATCCCTTCTCCATCCTCTCTCCTCCCGTATGCCCTCCTCCTCTGCTCCATCCACTGCTGGCTGGATGTCCACACTCAGGGAGACCTCAGAAGCCAGGAGTTCAAGTTGGCAACATCTTCATCCCTGCCTGGAGCTCGGCCACTGCTGACTGGACTTCATGGGAGCAAGAATCACACCTCACGGCACTGAGCTGTTGAGGTTTCCAGGTTATCTGTCACAGCAGCTTGCATCCCACTATCTGATAGAGCAGGGCTGCCTCTGTCCTGCAGGTACGTCCCCAGCTGCCCCAACTCTGTGTGGAGTCGCTTAACATCCCAGTGCCAAGCCCAGGGGTGAAGGGCATGGACTTCAGGGTTGGACTGCCTGTGACCAACCCCAGCTCTGCCACTGCTGCAGGCAAATTGCTTTAGCCCTCTGTGCCTCAGTTTCCCTGTTTGCAAAGTGAGGATCAGAGTACTTCCTCCCCACGTGGCAGTCATAGGAAGGATGAGATGAGCTAATCTGTGCAGTGTGTTTGCAGCTATGTGGGGCCAGCAGTAAGTGCCAGGCAGGGGCTCCCTGAAGGCATATTTCATCTGTAGAGAGAAGTCTCCATGCCACTGGAGCTGTAAGACAGAGTCACAGTTCTTTGTTTCCCATTAGTTAGTTTTCTTCACACTCAAGGCCCATTTGCTCAATTTAACAGGAAGTGTCCACTGAGCTGGGAGGTCCTTGTTGGCCCAGATTGCCGGCTGCAGCATGGGCTCTGCCCCTGCAAAGACTCCCACCTTCAAGCTCGGGTACTGATCAAAGATGTGGCCTCTGCATTGAGACAGCTTCCAGCTCCAGCCTCAGCCATAGGCTCGGCTCACCAGACAAGAAGGTCCCTACCTACTGCTGAGATCCTTTAGGGCTCTTAGTCACCTTTTCTATCAAGACATCAAGCCAGAGCTATCGCAGGCTATCCAAGAAGATGAAAAAACATTAAACATGGAGGAGAAGGAAGCTGGGGTCTCAGCCCTGTGCCTCCCGGGGTTGCAGGGACAGTGGTTTGTTTCTGTCAGGCATCAGAGCTTCCCGTATAACAGGTGTTTCCTCACCCTAAGCGTGAATGGCTGAGAGGAGCTGTCCATGCTTTCAGGGTAAAGTCAAAGACACATCTCCCAACGGACGCTCAACACAGCCCTGACCCGGGAGTGTCTGGCAGACTGTGTTTGCGTTAGTGCCCCTTCCAGGACCCGTGGGACATGGAGGGAGGGCATAACTGTCACAGAGTCTCCAAGGTGGGGAGTCCCTGCAGAAGTGTAAAATGAGGGCCTTGTGCTGGGGAAGGGGCCAGGCTGTAAGCAAAACTTGGGGTCCTCAAAGGAGCAATGACACCCACAGCTCCAAGTGTGGGCTGGTTTGCTGTGGGCATCTGCAGGCTCCTGAGGAGGAGAGGGGCTGTGACCCCGGCTGAGCCAGGATGCCATCATAGGTGGGATGGTGCCGAGGGGACACAGGGCTAACTCCCCAAGGCCTGCACGTGAATGGCCTAGGCTAGCCCATGCAGACCTCGGCTTTCTAGTCCGGCCTAAGTAATCAGTGTTAGTTTCCTGGGACCACTATAGCAAAGTACCACAAAGCAGGGGGCTTTTAAAACAACATAAGTGGAGTTCTTTCTAGTTCTGGGGGACACAAGTCAGACATGAAGGTACCTCCAAGGTTAGTTCTTCCGGAAGCTCTAGGGAACCTGCACCAGGCCTCTCTCTCTGGCTCCTGGTGGCTGCCGGCATTCCCTGGCTTGTGAGCACGTCACCCCGGTCTCTGCCCCCATCGTCACATCCGTGTCTGTGTCTCTCCTCTCCTTATGAGGACACTGGTTATTAGATTCAGGACCCACGTGAAATCCAGGAGGATTCCATCTCAAGATCCTTAACGAATCACATCTGCAAGACCCTGCTTCCAAATAAGCTCACATTCTGAGGTGCTGGGAGGACATGATTTGGGAGAGAATACTGTTCACCTCATTAGTTACTTGGGGTCCTCAGGAGGGATTCTCAGCCACTGCAGGAGTGTTGGCACGATGAAGGTGGTGGTTTGGAAGATTAGCTCTGCTGTGAGGGGAGCCAAGTTTGGGATGAATGGGTCACCCATGGCACTGGAAGCAGGGAAAGAAGAGGAGGCTGGGTACCGGGTGCCATCAACTGACCCAACATGGAAGCAGAGGGAGGAGGGAGAAGAAAATTGCCCATAGGGCAGGAGGGTGCGCCTGGGACCCTTGGAACACCAGGGGCAAGACCAGTGAGTCTTGGGTTTTGGGTGTGCTGTGCACAGAACCAGATGGGAATGGGGGGAAGTTGGAAGCCAGTGTGAGCTCTGACATGGGAAAGAAAAGAAGGGAAGAATGATAGAGGAAGAACAGAGGGTGAGACCCGCATTCCAACACAGGAGGAACAGAGGGGGAGACCCGCATTCTGGGTCCAGGGCTGATCTCCCTACAATTTCGGTTTTCTCAGCTGTTCATGAAGGGAGGTGTTCCCTGTTCCTTCCACCTCCCAAGCCCCTAAGAAGCACCTGAATGCTGCCACCCAGCCACCCTGAAAAGAGAGGACCCCTCTTTGGAGGCTCCCAGCCCAAGTAAAGACACCAGGTTTCGTGCATGGGCAGAGGGGAAAAGCCGCCTTTGGAAGAGCAGTTGAACTCGTCAGCCACATGACTCTGAAGCCAGGTGGCCCTTCGGAGGCAGTGGGAAGGACGTCATGCGGAGGCTCCCTGGAAAGTGGGTAGGTGCAGAGCCCACGGGCTTCTGCAACAGCGTGCTGACGGTGTGCAGGGCTGACTCATTGGTCTCACGTCTACACGCAAAACCACAAAGCCCATCCTGAAATAGGCACCGTGTGAATATAGCCAGAAAGTCAAATTCCCAGAGGGACAGCGTGCATTTATTTCCTTGAGCCGCCGTCCCGGTCA
>PVKP010019894.1:0-41616 GCA_004027715.1 Plecturocebus donacophilus | reverse complement strand
AGGGGGGAAGAGATGTATGAGGAGGGGAAGAGATGTATGAGGCGGGGAAGAACTGTGTGGTCTCAGCCATTATGAGATCTCTTCATGCACATCTCAGGGTTTTAGAAATGTCAGAAGTAGCTGTCTACACTCTGAGTATGAGGTTGGCATGGGAAGGACCTTGTGTAACTGTTTATTTCAACTCATCAGTGGCCAGGTAACCAGGGGAATGGCAGGTTCGCTCAGTTTCTCACCTGGGCCAACCAGCTCTACTCGAGTGGTAGCCAGAGCCTGGCCCCCAAAGCCTAGGGGCCTTCTGAGAGGCGTGTTCCCAGAGTTAGCCAAATTCATCACCATGGCTGGGGTATTGGATGAATCCCTGGTTAGTATAATAATAGCTGGGTGTCTGGAGCATTGCTGGGTGCTTCTCTGGCCTACATCCATTTTCCGTAATCCACAGAAGAACCGTCAAGATGAGTATTGTTATTCTTATTTACCAAAGGGGAAACTGAGGCTGAGTAGTTGGGTAACTTGCCCAAGGCCACACAGATTAGTAGCTAAAGGAAGCAGATATGAACCCCGCTATGTCCGCCTCCAAAGCCTATGTTTGTTTGTTCCATGTTACCCCATGATGGTGGCTATAGTTTGACATAAAGAAGGACATCACTCTTCTAGTTCATTTACAGTCTCATGAATGAATGACTTTCCTTTTAGTCCATAAGCCATAGATAATATTCAGAATTTTACAAGCTTTAAATTATTCAAATTTTCTTTGTAACTGTAATGGAGAAAGTAATATTTTTTAATAACAGCATATTTAAATATTCTCTCAAATTTAGGGTTTAAGAATATATTTAATATTCAGAGACTCTCAATATTCAGAGTCCAAAGATGTGTCTCTGTGTCCTTATAACATGTATTTGCCAATCTAACAGGAGAGACCCATGTTGAGGGGCCCCAGGCTCAACAATTAACTCCAGGAGAGGGAGGGGAAGCACACGTTTCCTTAGGAGAAGGGTGTGGGGATCACTCTCTCAGGTTATGCACAGACAGAAATTATATTTAACACTACTTTTAGGCTGGGTGTGGTGGCTCACGCCTGTAATCCCAGCACTTTGGGAGGCTGAGGCAGGTGGATCATGAGATCCAGAGTTTGAGACCACCCTGGCCAACATGGTGAAACCCTATCCCTACCAAAAATACAAAAAATAGCCAGGCGTGGTGGCATGCACCTGTAATCCCAGCTACTCGGGAGGCTGAGGCAGGAGAATTGCTTGAACCCGAGAGGTGGAGGTCGCAGTGGCCGAGACCACACCATTGTACTCCAGCCTGGGTGACAGAGCAAGATTCCATCTTGGAAAAAAAAAGAAAAGAAAAAATTGTTTTAAAATTGATCTATTCTTAGGTGAAAATGCTATTATAGTCAGTAATGTTTGAAGAGGTTTTAAAAAGTCTGCATTTAAAAAAATTTGCTACAGATATCGATGAGTGTTCAGAACAACCCTCAGTGTGTGGGAGCAACGCAATCTGCAATAATCACCCAGGAACCTTCCGCTGCGAGTGTGCAGAGGGCTACCAGTTTTCAGACGAGGGAAAGTGTGTGGGTAAGTTCTCCAGGTAACCTTCCACAGCATTATTCACATGGTATGCATTAGCTCTTGTGCAAAAGGTCTGGTCCCAGGTAAAATGAGTCTGGCCAACTTTGGAAGATGCTAGGAAGGGCAATTTACAAAGATGAATCAGATTTAGCCCCTGCCATAAGTACAAAGAGTAAGCGGCATTATTGCCTACACCAGTAATACCATCACCTCACCTGTTGCAAGCTTCTGCATTACATCTGCTTCTTATAAACTTCTTTTCATCATTTTCATTAGGCTTTTAATAACTGTAAAGCTATTAGACTTTTTTCTCCCAGTAATTAGTAACTTTGGGATTCATATTGAAGGACCACCTTCTAGGTACCTTTGTATCATTACCTATCTTAGATTGAGTTCTACCTGAGTTACATCTGAAATTCCAACTGGGGTCATTCTATTTATGGATTTTAATTTTACCCACCACGAGCAGCAGCATAATTTCTCATCCTTATTGAGGTCATTGCAGCTATTAGGCTAATTATGTTCTTGTTGAATGATGATTTTGGTGCCACTGCTGATGGGCCAGCCACACACAGACGGATTGTTTAAATTCTTCCTCTTTTTCCTGCGGCTGCACTTTGACCTGGTCATTCAAGATTCTTGAACAGCCAGGGCCAGCATGTTTCCAGGTCCAGAGCGCGACACGTCAAACAGGCATCTGAACTCAACATGTCTTCCCAGCTTAAAACAGACGCCTCTTGTTTCATGTCGGCAAACCATCTTCCTGCCTCTTCCTCACTGTTCACTAAACCCTAGAATGTTTTCTTTTTGCTCTGTCTCAAAGCTTGGGTAAGGCTGCCAAGGTCCTGGGGTGAGGTGGTGTCTTGAGGGTGGGAGGGAACAGGCAGTTCTCATATTTTGAGTGTGACCCAAACATCTGTGAGCTCAGGGAGGCCAGTCCCCTTTGCACAGAGTTGAGATTTTCACTCTGCTAAAGTTAACTTCTTTTTTTTTTTCCTCAGTAGAGAACATCAGTTTCTGTGTATTTGGCCGATTTCTTTCTCTGATTTTTGAGGTTAAGGAGATTCGAAAGTTTAATTTTAATGGCCATACCATGTACATTACACTTCAGCTCAAGCTTGGGTAATGGAGCATGGTGACCTGGGTTTCTGGATCCAGTCATTCCTGATGTCCACACTCATGAAAGGGCAGGGTGGGGTGCAAGACAGGAGCTGTGCAAATGTCTGCTTCAGACATTTACTTTTCAGGAAGGCAACCTCTCTGGGCCTCAGTTCCTCATCTGTAAAATGAGGTAATTAGACTGGATCATTGGTTTTCTGGGACCCAGGGAGCTCTTGGAGGTGCCTTAGGAGCTGCCAAGGAGGACACAGGCAAGCTGTGGGCCGGCTGTTGTCCTCTCCCCTGACCTCTAGCCTTCCTTTTTTTTTTCTTTTGAGATGGAGTTTTGCTCTTGTTGCCCAGGCTGGAGTGCAATGGTGTGATCTTGGCTCACTGCAACCTCCGCCTCCTGGATTCAAGTGATTCTCCTGTCTCAGCCTGCTGAATAGCTGGGATTATAGGTGGCCGCCACCACACCCAGCTAATTTTTTGTATTTTTAATAGAGTCGGGGTTTCACCATGTTGGCTAGGCTGGTCTCAAACTCCTAATCTCAAGTGATCCACCCACCTCGGCCTCCCAAAGTGCTGGCATTACAGGCGTGAGCCAACACACTGGCTTCCTATTTTTTAATATGTAAAATTCTCAGCAGGATTTTTGTCTGAATAAAGGATTCCATTGCTCAGAAACAAGCATGAACACCACCAGATGACCCTTCTGTTCCACCGAGACCTGGCCTCATGAGGTTTCTTGATTCTCCCACTGCCTGTAGGTCTCCAGGCAATTCCATCCTGCTTGGCTCTTCACCCCTTTAAAGAAATGTATATTTTTTAACTGACACATAATAATTGTACATACTCATGGTACACACAGTGATGTGTTAATGCATATAATGTACAGTGATCACATCAGGGTAATTAGCATATCCATCATCTCAAACATTTATCATTTCTTTGTGTTGGGAACATTCAGCATGCTCCTTCTAGCTATTGCAAACTAGTAATATTAAACTATATAATATCTGAATATTTTTGTTAACTGTAGTCATCCTACAGTGGTATAGAACACTAGAACTTACTCCTTTTGAGCTGTAATTTTGTAGTCTTTAATAAATCTCTCCCTTTTCCTCCCTTCCCCCTACTCTTCTCAGCCTCTAGTATCCTCTCTTCTACTTTTTATTTCTATGAGATCAACCTTACTTATTTTATTTTGGAGACAGAGCCTCATTCCGTTGCCCAGGCTGGAGTGCAGTGGCACGATTTCAGCTCACTGCACCCTCTGCCTCCCAGGTTCAAGTGATTCTCCTGCCTCAGTCTCCCAATTATCTGAGACTACAGGTGTGCACCACCACACCTGGCTAATTTTTGTATTTTTAGTAGAGACACGGTTTCACCATGTTCTTCAGGGTGGTCTCAAACTCCCGACCTCAGGTCATCTGCCTGCCGTGGCCTCCCAAAGTGGTGGGATTACAGGCGTGAGCCACCGCGCCCAGCGTACATATTTGAGGAAGAACACCTTCAACCCTTTTAATTGGCTCCTTTGAGACTCACTGTGCAGAGAGAAGGATCACTGCAGAACCAAGTCTGCCTGCATGCATTCAGAGAAATAACTGGTGTGTCACTGAGTAATTTGAGTGGTCATTCCATCTCTCCTGGAATTCCTTGGTGAAACAGTGTTCTAGGTGAGAAGCCTGCACTGGGAAGGTTACCCTGCAGATCAGAACGGGGCAAGGTGAGGACAGAAACGGCTCAAGGTGTGTCCTGCCAACTGTGAGGGGCTGGGGGCTCAGGCAGGGCACATGGGCTGGCCCGGGGGAATCTCTTTTCATGAGGATTGGTACCCATTTTCAGGGAAGCGATGTTTGTGGACTTCCAGCTTTGGCATTTTCTCATGAATCTCTTTTCTGCTGGGTACCAACTTTTGCAGTTAATTGAAATGTGCAAAACATGTCTTTGTGAAGGAAAGATGGGCCTCAGCTTGCCCTTAAGTCACCTTGATGTGAAGACGTAGACACCCCTCTGAATGGACATAGCCCTGTGACATTGGGCTGGCATATGGAGTGTGGTGAATTGAGGTCCTACGTACACCTCCCTGGGGTGTCTTGGTACAGGCACAATGCCATGCGTCAGCCCTTCTCTCGAGGCAAGAACAGGGCCAGGCTTAGGCCACGGCTGCAGCAGTTAACTTCCAGTACGCCAAGCACGGAGAGGCCAGTAGATGGGACTGTGATTCTCTTAAGGGTCCTGATGATGGAACCCACGGAATGAGGGCTGAGGAGTAGGTGAGTGTCACGAGGCTCACTGATCATGCCCCATCTTGTGCTGTTGCCTCAAGATGGAACGCAAGGGTTGAGGTCTGCAGAGTGATTGTCAGTGGCTAGTTCAGTTACTCGAGGTTCCTAAAGCACCATTTTGCTTCTGATTTTCCAAAAGCGCTAAGAGCCAGGACAGAGTCTCATCCTCACAATGTCAGCACAGAAATCTTTCCCTCCCAGCAGGCTTTTAGTAGTTGGATTAGCCCAGATAAAGGAGGACTCGTTTCTCCTCCATGAATCTTCCTAAGATTGATTTCAGTTTGTCCTACCTTAAGTGCAGAGAGACAGAGAAAAAGACCGGGGTGGGCGGGGGTTGGGGAGGCGGTGGAGGGGGAAGAACCCAAGGCTCTGAGAATTACACGATTTGTCTAAGGCCATGTGGTTGACCCATGTGTACCTGGTATATACCAGGGCTGCCTACTCCAATGGTCCACAGTCTTCCAACCATACCTATCTCCCTGCCTTGTAAACACCTATTTTCCCTTCCTTGGTGGCAAGTGGGTGACTGACTTGGGCATTTGTAGTGAATGTTCCACTTGTCTAGGATGGGCCAAGTCTGAATGCCACGTGGAAGTCTCAGCTCCTTCCGTCCAAGTAGTCTCGACAGAGTTGCCATCAGAAGTGTGGCATCTGTAGATGTCCCACCCCCACATCCAGATGAAGGGAAAGTTGGGTCCTGGGGACCCATGATGGGGATCTGGTTTGGAGAGTGGCCTCAGACAGAGCCGCAGCATGAAACTGAGGTCAAGCCAGGTGGAATGACCAACTGCGGTGTCAGTCAGCCAAGACCTGTCAGTGGCAGAACCCAGGTGGGAGGAAACAATGAAAGGAGTGGTACCAGCCCAGTGAAGGGTGGGGGTTGAAGACTATGGACGTGCCTGGAGGTCTGGGATCCAGGCATGCTTCCTCTTTATAGTGCTGGGAGCGGCACATGGCCCGCTCAGGAGACTTTCTTCCTAAGACAGTACATCAACCTTTTGTCCTGAAGCTGTCGTGGACCAGCGCCCCATCAACTACTGTGCAACTGGCCTACATGACTGCGACATACCCCAGCGGGCCCGGTGTCTCTACACAGGAGGCTCCTCCTACACCTGTTCCTGTTTGCCAGGCTTTTCTGGGGATGGCCGAGCCTGCCAAGGTGTGTGGTTGCTCTGACTTTCCCCTGCGTGTAACCTGAGAAAGTTTCCTAGGTGGTATTTACCATGTGCTAATTACCAAATCCCAAATACAAGAAAGAATTCTTCTGTCATCTCCATTGAGTAAATGAGTTGCTATGTCATTTACTATTCATTGAACTACGCATTTTTTGGGGGGGACTGTTCTCATTGGTGACTATTTTATTCTAGGTGACTAGTTCATTCAGGTGACAATTAGACACCAGCTATCTATGAGGAACTGGGGATATTTTCTGTCTTTCACAAAGAGACAAACTGTCATTTTACATGGAGGACATGCATGGAGCTTAACGGCCATCTTTTCATTTAATAAGATATATTAATATATAGTCATTCACTGGCTTGTTCTAACATTCTCCTTCAAAAAAGCAAAGTTCTCTGAAACTAAAGAGCTTTTAAATAAAAAAGAAAAAAAACAAAAAAGCAAAGTTCTCATATTGAATAGATGACTGCAGAGTCAAAGAATAAATGACTCAATAGAATTCCTTCAGGCATGAGCTCATTGGCTGCCAGGGTGCTCTTACAGGTAACTGTAGGTGAGATAACCCATGAACAGAGCACCCTGAGTCTCTTGGTTTGCAAAAGCACTTAATATTATACCATAGAGTATTTCTAAAAAGTCCCCACTGAGATAGATGATAATTTCAGAGATACTTTCTCTTATTACTGCACATGTGAATTTTTTCTTATTGCTGAGGGTTGTCTGTCAAGTAGTTAATAATCTGTTAGCAAACACCCAGACATTTTTGAAGCTCTCATTAATGACAGGAGAGATCGCTTTATAATGCACATAAATCCTATCTTTTCCCCTGTTGTAAGCTTGATGAAAACATTTTTTGTGGAAATGTTGCCAAAGTGAAATGCATTTGTAAGTGCAACAGATAGAAACCGGGGAGTTAGTGACTTGATAGTTAATGTTTAGTGAGTTTTGAATTACTATTTCCCGATCAGAAGCAGATTTCCATAGATTTGAATAAGCGGCCTAAATTATTGAGTAAACTACAAATTCCAAAAGAAATCTCATTGTCCCTGGGCCTGGTGGCTGTTTTACAGATGTGGATGAATGCCAGCCAAGCCGATGTCACCCGGATGCCTTCTGTTACAACACCCCAGGCTCCTTCACATGCCAGTGCAAACCTGGTTATCAGGGAGATGGCTTCCGTTGCGTGCCCGGAGGTAAGGTGGTGGGACATTGGGGAATTGGTAGCCCATTGCCCTATCCATGAATCCAGAGCACGTGACCCTGGGAGAGAAGGTGAGGTGGGAAAGTAGGAGCGGCTCCGTGGAGAATTCTAAGCATTGTTGAGGTGGGAGATCAGAGCATGGACTGCAATGTAGAGCACTCTTTGAAATGGTAGAACATCAGGTAGAAACATTGCCTGTAATCCCAATACTTTGGGAGGCCAAGGCAGGTGGGTCATCTGAGGTCAGGAGTTCAAGACCAGCCTGTCCAACATGGTAAAACCCCCTCTCTACTAAAAACACAAAAATTAGTCAGTCGTGGTGGCTCATGCCTGTCATCCCAGCTACTCAGGAGGCTGAGGCATGAGAATCGCTAGAACCTCGGAGGTGGAGGTTTCAGTGAGCCAAGATCGTGCTACTGCACTCTAGCCTGGGTGACAGAGTCAGACTCTGCCTCAAAAAAAAAAAAAAAGAAAATAATTGACACCTTAGACTGGAGTTAACCAGTTTTATTATTTATTTTTCATTACTGCTGCTGTTGTTGGTCAGATGTATTCATGCCACTATAAATGTTTTCAATTAGAGATAAGTAGATATCTTCATCTCATCACTTTTTAAGCAGTTAAAAACTATTTAAATAGGTTGGGTGCAGTGGCTCATGTCTGTAATCTCAGCACTTTGGGAGGCCAAGGTGGTGGATCACAAGGTCAGGAGTTCAAGACCAGCCTGGCCAAGATGGTGAAACCCCATCTCTACTAAAAATACACAAAGTAGCTGGGCATGGTGGTGGGCACCTGTAATCCCAGCTACTTGGGAGGCTGAGGCAGGGAATCGCTTGAACCTGGGAAGTGGAGGTTGCAGTGAGCCCAGATCGCACCAGTGCACTCCGGCCTGGGCAACGAGCGAGACTATGTCTCAGAAAAAAAAAAAAGAAAGAAAGAAAGAAAAGAAAAGAAAACAAAAAGGAAAACTGTTTAAGTAACCATCCCCTTCACTAGCCTGTGAGCCCACTGAGGACCTGTGAGCTCATTGAGGGTGGTACATATACACTTTATATTTGATGTTTCCAGCAGCCAGTGGAGAATTTGGTATATGGTGGGGCTCACAGCTATTTATAGCTGTTGAAGAAGTAAATGAATGCACCAGCTCCATTCTTACAACAGCATTTGAAAATATTTGTTTATCCTCACTCTCATTAAGACTAGTTTTTAGAATAGTTGTCAATCAAAACGGAGAAAATATCAGATTAAGAGTTACATTTTGATGTGTAGTAGCACATGTTGTTAGTCTGAATTATTTTCTTCTGCTTAAAATGGGGGTTAGCAAACTACGGCCCATGGGCCAAATCTGGCTGTCTGGTTTTTGTAAATAAAGTTTTATTGGAACACAGCCCTGTTTATGTGTAGACTGTGGCTGCTTTCATGTTACAAAAGCAGAGTTCAGTAGTTGTGACAGAGACTGTAAGTTCTGCAAAGAATAAAAAGCATAAATAGGCTGGGTGCCATGGGCTCGCACCTGTAATCCTAGCATTTGGGGAGGCCAAGGTGGACAGATTACTTGAGTTCAGGAGTTTCAGAGGCTGGCCTGGGCAATATAACGAGACCCTGTTTCTACAAAAAATACAAAAATTAGCTGGGTGTGGTGCGGCACACCTGTAGTCCCAGCTACTGGAGGGTCTGAGGTAGAAAGATTGCTTAAGCCAGGGAGATTGAGGCTGCAGTAAGCCGAGATCACACCACTATACCCCAGCCTGGGTGACAGAGTGAGATCCTGTCTCAAAAAAAAAAAAAAAAAAAAAAGTAGAAACAGCCTGCTATGTGGCTCTTGACAGAAACAGTTTGCTGACTCTTGGCTTAGATAAACCCAAGCAAGGCAACCTTTTGTTCCTGAAATTATGGGAACAAATACCACTTCCCATAGATTTTAATGGGTAGGTTACATAGAGAAGAGTTTATGATCATTTGAGTCAAGACATTCCAGCTACTATTAAAAATGACTAATATTCATTATTTCCTTAGACTTGCTTCACATCTCCAGCTTAAAGAGAAGCAGATGTTTCAAATTTTGGTTTTTTGTTTTTTTAACCTCTTTGTCCCCTCTTGAAAGCTCTGTTGACTAAACAGAAACAGATCCAGACCTGTAGGCTGGGATCTAAACATGGGACAAAGATAAAAACCAATCAGGGCTGCTTGCCAGGATTGTTTACAGATTTGATTTTGTTCCCTTAAGAAGTTTAACATTTGGTTATATACTAGAGAGAGCCTGCACTAGAAACGTGTAAGACTGTTCATTGTGTATTGTTTGTAATAGAAAAAAATCTAAATGACTGCAAACAGGAGGAAGGAACAGATGACTTTTGGCATAATCCGTACAATGAAATAACAGAAAGCAGTTAAAATGAATGAACTAGAGTTCATGGGTAAGTCTCAAAAACATGATGTTGAGCAAAAGAAATTATAAAAGGATATGTATAGCATGGCCCCATGGGTATAAAATATAAGCCTATGTGAAAAGAAACCTACATGTGTTATGTTACGTACGTACATAAGAAAACTACAATCTGCATAGTGAATGAGAAATGAAAATTTTAGGATAGGGGTTACCTCTATAATGGGAGAGAGGGAACTGGGATTGGGGAGGGATACATGGTGTGTCTTTGTCTGTTTAGGGCTGCTATGGCAAAATACCATAGATAGAAGGTTTATAAACAACAGAAACTTGTTTCTCAGAGTTCTGAAGGCTGGAAAGTCCAAGATCAACCTGCTGACAAGCTGAGAGTCTGGTGAAGGCTCACTTCCTGGTTCACAGCCAGCCAGACATCTTTCTGCAGTGTCCTTAAGTGGTAGAAAGGGCAAGGGGTCTCTTTGGGGACTTTATTATAAGGGCACCACTAATGCCATTCATGAGGGCCCCCTTTCATGACCTAGTCCCCTCCTGGTGTCTCACCCCCTAATGCCATCACCTTGGGAGTTAGGATTTCAGCATATGAATTTGGGAGGCACATAAACATTCAGACTGCAGCACAAGGGCTACATTTGTGTTTCTATTGCTTTATTTTCCAGTCAGAATATGAATAAGGAGATTTTCATCATATTATTCTAAGTTGTGTATGACTAAAATACTTTATGAAGGCTGGGCGTGGTGGCTCATGCCTGTAATCCCAGCACTTTGGGAGGCTGAGGCGGATGGATCACCTGAGGTCAGGAGTTTGAGACCATCCTCGCCAATGTGGTGAAACCCTGTCTCTATTAAAAATACAAAAATTAGCCAAATAGCACTTATTTGCTAAGTGTGCACGGGCTGCTGTACTCGGCTGCTGAGTAAAATGTGTTTGTTTCTTTCTGTGGGTCATGGTTAGAAAATTAGCCAGGCGTGGTGGCCTGTGCCTGTAATCCCAGCTACTTGGGAGGCTGAGGTAGGAGAATAACTTGAGCCCAGGAAGGGGAGGTTGTGGTGAGCCAAGATCACGCCACCGCACTCCAGCCTGGGTGACAGAGCGAGACTCCATCTCTAAATAAATGAATAAATACTTCATAGAGAAAAGTAAAGTGTAATGTCATCTGGACTCCTGGTGCCCATCATAGTGAAGGACAGGGATCAAACAGCACTTTTTTGGTACTTACTGTATACAGAGGGGGCTAGTTTCCAAAAGAAAGCTAAACTGGCTTTGAAGGTGAGCCAGTTAAGATCACGGCTTCTACAGAGGACAGGCAAACTACAAGAAACTGCGATTTGTTCCCCTCTGTCTTCTGTACGCTGCTCCACCCCATGTATGGATTTAAAATCCACCCCATGTATGGATTTAAAGTCAGTTTGGTGGCTCACTGTTCTTACTTTCTTTTAAATGGAATACATGAAATAGAAAACAATAATCTAGAGAATATCAGAGTGTGGAGAGTATATGTAGTAGGAGTCAGTAGAGTTTCATGAAGCAATAGTTGTATGCATATTTGTGTATGTACATGAATGAGTGCATGCCAGCATGTGTGCACGTGTGTGTGGGTGTGTGTGTGTGTGCATGTGTGTGCATGCATGTGTGAGCATGTGTGTGTGCTCGTGTGTGTGCATGTCTAAGGGTGCACAGGCTGCTGTACTCGGCTGCTGAGCAAAATGTGTTTCATTTTGTGGGTCATGGTTAGAAAGTTAGAAACCCACCATATTAGTTCTCTATTGTTGCATAACAAATTATTCCCAAAGTTAGTCGCTTAAAACAATAAACATTTATTTTCTCACAGTTTCTGTGGGTCAGGAGTTCAGGAGCAGCTTTCCTGGGTGGTCCCTGGGTCCAGGGACTCTCATGAGGTTGTTGTTGAGACATCAGCCAGGGCTGTGGTCTCCTGTGATGGCAAAGAAGGAGCCCCATTCAAGGGCCCACGTGGTTGTCGGCAGGCCTCAGTTCCTCACAGCGTGGGTCTCTCTACAGGGATGCTAAGTATCTTCAAGACCTAACAGCTGGCTCCCTCCAGACCAAGTCGAGAGAGAGAAAGAGAGAGAGAGACAGAGAGAGAGAGACAGAGAGACAGACAGACCAAGATGGAAGCCACAGTGTTGTTGTTGGTGGTGGTTTTGAGATGGAGCCTCACTCTCTTGCCCAGGCTGGAATGCAGTGGCGCAATCTCGGCTCACTGCAACCTCCACCTTCCAGGTTCAAGCAATTCTCTTGCCTCAGTCTCCCAAGTAGCTGGGACTACAGGGATGTGCCATCACGCTCGGCTAATTTATGTATTTTTAGTAGAGACTGGGTTTCACCATGTTGACCAGGCTGATCTCAAACTCCTGACCTTGTGATCTGCCTGCCTCGGCCTCCCAAAGTGCTGGGATTACAGGTGGGAGCCACCATGCCCAGTGCCACAGTCTTTTATAAACATATCTTGGAAGTGACAAGTATAGCTTCTGTTGATCTCATCAGTCTCAGGCCATCCCTCTTGCAGTGTCACAGGGGTCTGCCCAAGCATGGAAGACCAGGTTGTGGGAAGAATGAGGGCCATCTTGGAGGCCAGCCACCACAGCCACTGACCCTGACTTTGCCTGGAAAGCATCTGAGGAAATGTAACTGGCTAGGTTTTTGTAACATAGGGGAGTTTATTAGAGAATCAAAGAAAGGCATAAAGTGTCTTGGGCTAGAAATGTGAAACCTGGTCCTTAAGGGCAAATACCAAGCTGCAGGCGTTGGGTCCCTTCGCTATACCCTTGGCACTGGTTTTGTTTACCAGCATTCTGCATCTGGATCCGGCACCACACATCTGAGGCAGGAAGAAAATGAGAGTTCAGGAAGCACGGCTGCAAGGAAAGATGAAAACATGTAGGACAAAACAGCTCAAAGGACGGAAAGCTGAGGAACAACGTTACGCTGTTGTATGCTTTTGGTGTTAGGCTTCTGTTGTTTATGTTACAGTTTACACTATGTTTCAAGCAAACCCTGTGTGCGAAAACTGGAATTTCTGAATTAGAGCTGGAAGGGACACTAGAAAATGTGTCCTTTATTCTGTTTGTTTTACAAGTAAGGAACATGAGGTCTGAATAATTTCTTAGTTTACAAAAAAAGGTTTCTTGAATCTTTTCCGTTTTTTTTTTTTGAGTTGAAGTCTCGCTCTGTCGCCAGGCTGGAGTGCAGTGGTGCAATCTCGGCTCACTGCAACCTCTGCCTCCCTGGTTCAAGCAATTCCCCTGCCTTGGCCTCCTGAGTAGCTGGGACTACAGGTGTGCACCACCATGCCTGGCTAATTTTTTGTAGACGGGATTTCACCATGTTGGCCAGGTTGGTCTTGATTTCCTGACCTCATGATCCACCCGCCTTGGCCTCCCAGAGTGCTGGGATTACAGTCATGAGCCACTACGCCCAGCCAAATCTTTATTTTTCTTTAAGAGACAAGACCTTACTCTGTCACCCAGGCTGCAGTACAGTGGTACAGTCATATCTCACTGCAGCCTTGACCTCTTGGGCTCAAATGATCCTCCCGCCTCAGCTTCCTGAGTATCTGGAATTACAGGTGTGTGCCACCATACCCAGTCAACTTCTTTGTATTTTTTCTAGAGACAGGGTCTCACTATGCCCAGGCTGATCTTGAACTCCTGGCCTCAAGTGATCCTCCCACTTTGGCGTCCCAAGGTGATGATTATAGATGTGAGCCACTGTGCCCAGCCAAATTTTTTATATAAAATAATTTTCTACGGCAGTTTTTCTCAAAATTGAGTTATATATTTATATAGATATACCTATTTCTATATACATATGTAGTTATATATATATATGCATATATGTATATATCTATATATAAAATATGTATATAGATATACATATATATAGCTTATGTATATCTATATACATATATAACTATATATAGTTATATATATCTGATATATAGATATCTATATAGGTATGTATATCAATATAGATATATATATATATGTGTGTGTGTCTTCACTAAAGATTGCCTCCTCAAAATAGTACAAATCGATATCTACAAACAGTAGTTTAAAAAAGTGAAATTTTTATCTAATGGAAGAGATAATAATAAAGTAATAATAGCTAATACTTACATAGCACATAATTTTTGCCCCTATTGTTTTAAAAATAGCAGAATGTAAGGTAAATTAGGAGAAATCTTTTTTAGTAGCTGAAATTTTATGTGAAAGTGTATGGCATATGGATCATTTTGCAATCAGAAAAAACATGGCAATTGATTCAAATATCTTGAGAGTCGTATCTTTCAAAATTATGATCGTGTGTTCTTTATGCTTTCCAAATGCAGTCATTTAGGTTCTTGTGTTTAGACTGCTAGTAAATAAGTAAGTATGCTTTCAGCAGAGTAAAACACTCTTGCACCTTTAAAAAAAAAAGTATTACAATTTGCTTTTGTGATTTCCCAGCTCTGTCCGTCCCCTGCCTATATCTGGGCCCTCTCTTTCCTGGTCTCTATTGTCCCATCCTGCTTAAGCTTTTTTTGGTTGTTTGTTTGAGACAGAGTCTCACTCTGTCACCCAGGCCACAGTGCAGTGGCACAGTCTCGGCCCTATGCAACCTCCGCCTCCCAGGTTTAAGCGATTCTCCTGCCTCAGCCTCCCAAGTAGCTGTGACTACAGGTGCACAGCACCACTCCCAACTAATTTTGTATTTTTAGTAGAGATGGGGTTTCACCATGTTGTCCAGGCTGATCTTGAACTCCTGACATCGCTGATTCACCCACCTCAGCCTCCCCAAGTGCTGAGATTACAGGCGTGAGCCACCGCACCCAGCCCCATCCTGCTTAAGTTTGATCCCACTCAGCACTGTCTTCCCAGCGTGGGACCCTGACACCCGGTCAGTTTCCCAGGGTCTAGCTCTTCCAGCCCCTTTAGTCCTTAACTTAAAGTAAGAAAAACCCTCCTGGTTTTAGCTGCTGTTTTACTCTGGCCTGCCGTGCCTTCTAGCGTGCCTGTTAGCTTGCCTTTTCCCACCCTGAGATGCTCTGCCACTTCCCTCTGCTGTCTTCCACACAAAGACAGCAAGTTAGTGATGTCCTCACCCTGCCTTATCCTTGTGCTGATTTGTAAATGTCACCCATGGGCTATGGATTTTGTTATCTAGTTAATCCACCTGGAACTGGACTCTAAAAGTAGGCTCGTGCCTTCTTCCAGAGTCTCCCATTCTCTCTCTAACCACTGCAGTCAGCTTCTTTCCCCACCACAACACCCAAACAAAAGTCAGCAACAGCCAGGCACGGTGGCTCATGCCTGTAATCCCAGCACTTTGGGAGGCCGAGGCGGGTAGATCACCTGAGGTCAGAAGTTCGAGACCAGCCTGACCAACACGGAGAAACCCCCGTCTCTACTAAAAGTACAAAATTAGCTGGGCGTGGTGTTGCATGCCTATAATCCCAGCTACTCGGGAGGCTGAGGCAGGAGAATCACTTGAACCTAGGAGGTGGAGGTTGCAGTGAGTTGAGATCACACCACTGCACTCCAGCCTGGGCACCAAGAGTGAAACTCCATCTCAAAAAAAAAAAAAAGTCCGCAACAACCCTCCCTTTCTTAGATCTGAGGCCTCATTTCTTTTTCTTTTTCTTTTTTTTTTTTTTTTTTGAGACAGAGTCTTACTCTGTCATCCAGTCTGTGTGCAGTGGTGCAATCTCTGTTCAATGCAACATCCACCTCCCGGGTTCTAGCAATTCTTGTGCCTCAGCCTCCTGAGTAGCTGGGATTACAGGTGTGTACCATCACATTTGGCTATCTTCGTTGTTGTTTGAGACAGAATCTCACTCTGTTGCCCAGGCTGGAGTGCAGTGGCGCCATCTCAGCTCACTGCAGCCTCTGCCTCCCGGGTTCAAGCGATCCTCCTGCCTCAGCCTCCTGAGTAGCTGGGATTACAGGCACGTGCCACTGCACCTGGCTAATGTTTGTATTTTTAGTAGCTATGGGATTTCACCGTATTAGCCAGGCTGGTCTCGAACTCTTTGCCTCAGGTGATCTGCCTGCCTCAGCTTCCCAGAGTGCTGGGATTACGGGTGTAAACCACTGCACCCCGCCTGATTTATCGTCTTTTATGTCAGCTAAGCCTTTGACCAAGGCAGGTGTGATGTTGTTCCCCTCTGTCCCATAGCAGCCAGTCCAGACCATGGCCAGCTGCTTCTCCCACTGTATGCCACTGACCAGGGCCCTCGCCTTTCTCACTAGCCTTACAATCAAGGACTGCAGGGCGCCTGGCCGGTGGCAGCTTTCACTAAATGCTTATAACACTAGTGAGTAAGTGATCCACGTGTCCATGGGGCTCTCGACCTGAAGAGTATGACAAATACAGTGATTTTGAAAGCCTACAGGGGTAGAATTTCAGGAGAGGAAGGGAGCCAGGAGCCAGGAGCCACTCCAGGAAACAAGTGGGACGAACTCAACAATGCAGTTTTACACCGCACAGAAGAGACTTCACACAGACAAGTGCAAGGTTCTTTTCCGACCTTTCTGTTCTCCCTTCTTTGTTTGCCTTTTCCTAACTACAAGTTCAGTGCCCCGCCCTGGGCGTTCATCTTCCTCTCCAGCCCTGTGAGGATGGGGGTAAATGTTGGGAAGGGACGTGAAGAGAGCTCATTGAGTAAAGAAAGCTGTCGTCATCATTCTTGTTATTGCTATCACTGTGATTGCTGGTGCTGTTCCTGGTAGGGCCCTAGGAACATTAGAATAAGACCATGTCAGATGAACATCGTCCCCTTGACTTGTAAATTCCCATTCTTGGAAATGTAGCAGTCTTGCCAGCGAATGGGATGGGGCTATCAGCCAGCAAAGTCTCAAAGCCAGCAGAGACCAGGGACCGTTCACTGCACCTGAGTGACCTTGTCCAGAGATGTGTGTCCCGGAAGTGCCTGCTCAGAGCCTGTGTAGGCCCTGGGAGTAGTGGCCCCTGCAGTGGGGCGCAGACTCCATGCACAAAGTTGCTGAATAAACAGCACCTCCCCGAACAACCTCCATTCTGAGTGTCCCGTGAGTTCTGCCATGGTTGCGTGTCCTCTCTTCCCAGAGAGGCTTGACATCCGTGAGCACCTCCCCTCCCTCCACTCTGTTGAGTATATGGGAGGCTGCAATGGTCATTTATTTGAGTGAACACAGTGAAAGAAATTTAATCAAGCAAGGGAATGGAATGCAAATCCAAGATCAAGAATGTACTTTCTTCTTCTTCTCACTAACCAAAAAGTATCTGAGACAGGTCTCAATCAGTTTAACGGTTTATTTTGCCAAAGTTAAGGACATGCCTGTGACACAGCCTCAGGAGGTCCTGATGTCGTGTGCCCAAGGTGGTCAGGCTACAACTTGGTTTTATGTATCTTAGCATATGACATCAATCAGTACAGATAAGAACTATATTGGGTTGGTACAGAAAGGCGGGACAACTGGAAGCCGAGGGTAGGGTGGGGGCTTCCAGGTCACAGGTAGATTACAAGATGTTCTGACTGGCAATTGGTTGAGTTATTATCTAAAGACCTGGAGCCAATAGAAAGCATTGTCTGGGTTATGTATGATAAGGGGTTGTGGAGACCAAGGTTTAGTCATACAGATAAAGCTCCAAGTAGCCGGCTTCAGAGAGAACAGATGGTAGCTGTTTCTTACCAGACTTAAAGAGTCTGTTTTGTCAGTTTTTTTTTTGTTTTTGTTTTTGTTTTTGTTTTTGAGACAGAGTGTTGCTCTGTTGCCCAGGCTGGAGTGTAATGGCGTGATCTTGGCTCACTGCAACCTCCTCCTCCTGGGTTCAAGCGATTCTCGTGCCTCAGCCTCCCAAGTAGTTGGGATTACAGGTGCCTGCCATAATGCCTGGGTAATTTTTGTATTTTTAGTAGAGATGGGGTCTCACCATGTTGGCCAGGCTGGTCTCAAATTCCTGACCTCAAGTGATCCGTCTCCCTCAGCCTCCCAAAGTTCTGGGATTACAGGCGTGAGCCACCATGCCTGGCCTGTTCTTTCAGTCTCAAGGTCCATGCTGGTGTGAATGGTAATGAGACATGCCCGACCTTCCCCTTCCCCTCATGGCCTGAAGTAGTCGCACAGGTTTACTTTGGAATGCCCTTGGCTGAGAGGAGGGGTCCATTCAGATGGTTGGAGGACTTGGAATTTTAGTTTTGGTTTATATTCTATTTCATTTTCCTCTCATTCTCTTTGTCCCCCCACCTTGAGAATAGTCACCCCAGACTTCCTGCCATTCCTCAGGGAAGTATCAGGTCTTGAATGCTTTCTTCCCTAGCAGTTCAAACTAGATGAGTAAGAAGCAGCTTGTCTGAGTCATCAGTTTATCAACTCGAAATACGCCCAGGAAATGCATCTTTAGCATCCCCACTACCCTACCCCGTCCACCCGCCTTTAATGGAAAGTTTCCCATGGGGGCCTGGGGGCCTCAGCAGGGGAGCTCTCCCTAGAGCCCTGGCTGCTCCCACTGTCTGCTGGCCCAGAAAGTCCACCGAGATCACAGCTTTCCATAAACACACTTGAGATTCTATTTCCTGAGTACAGTTGAGGTTTCCCCCTCCTTTTTACAAGGTCAAGATACAGTACTTCAAAGTTCCACTGTAAATTCTAGATCCCTTGAGACTTTATATGTTGGCCAAATACCTTGGGTTTTTTTTTTTTTTGAGACGGAGTCTTTCACTGTCACCTGGGCTGGAGTATAGTGGTGGGATCTTGGCTCACTGCAACCTCCACCTCCCAGGTTCAGGCATTTCTCCTGCCTCAGCTTCCTGAGTAGCTGGGACTACAGGCATGCACCACCACACCCAGCTAATTTTTTGTATTTTTAATAGAGATGGGGTTTCACTATGCTGGCCAAGATGGTCTTGAACTCCCGACCTTGTGATTCCACCTTGGCCTCCCAAAGTGCTGGGATTACAGGTGTGAGCCACCGGGCCTGCTGGCCAAATACCTTATTAACACAACCCTGTCAGCCTCATAAAGTGGAACAACCCCTACTGCCTGAAAAGCTCTGTTTGGTTGACAGCATACAGTAACCAGGTTTGTTTTCTAACTGGAAAAGCACCACCATGTGCAGATGAGATTGGCAGGAAAATGGGTCTGTGGATGCACAGGTAATCTTGGTGAATGTGCTAAAGTAATGTGTGTACATAGCTGTTGTCATAAGAGGTTCCATGTGTGGGAGCCATCCTGAGCACTGGCGATGTGGATGCCAGCTGCCAGAGAAACCCAGAGACCTAAGTTCTCCTTTGAACGGAGCCAACAACCAGTGCTGTGGCCTGAAGGAATTTCAACTTCCCCGAGTTTCAGTTTTCTCATGTGGTGTAAAAACTGCAGTTGCTTATCATGTAGGATTGCAATGAGAATCAAATGAAATGTATCTGTGAATGGAAACAGCCTATATGAAAAATCTAAAACCCTATGCCAATGTAAGATTTTGAGGAAGTAAACACGTTTTACATTCAAGAATGAACAAAATCAGACTTTTTTTGCGTGTGACGGAGTTGTGCTATTGTCGCCCAGGCTGGAGTGCAATGGTGCGATCTGGGCTCACTGCAACTTCCGCCTCCAAGGTTCAAGTGATTCTCCAGCCGCAGCCTCCTGAGTAGCTGGGATTGCAAGCATCTGCCACCACGCCTGGCTACTTTTTGTATTTTTAGTAGAGACAGGGTTTCACCATGTGGGCCAGGCTGGTCTCGAACTGCTGACCTCAGGTGATCTGTCTGCCTTAGCCTCCCAAAGTGCTGGCATTACAGGCATGAGTCACCACGCCCAGCCAGACATTTTTTATTCTAACCAGATGGCTTGCTTGTATCTTTGGTGCTTCCTACATCAAATTTTTTTTTTAGCCTCTGGGACAAAAGAAAAGCACATATGGTTTTCTCTCTCCAGGTTCAACAAACACTTTTCTGGCATGCTAACTGCTTCTCACCAAGGGAGCAACCACGTTAAGGATGCCAACGTGAGAACTGGCAACACAGACAAAGGCAGTGCACTCATGGAATGTCACTATGACTGCCTTGTGGGGACCCAGTCCTCAGTGAGCATCTGGGTGCAGAGCTCCAAATGCCTCTGTCACTGACTCCTCAAACAGTCCTGTGAGCTCCGTTATCACCGCCATACCCGTTCCACAGCTGCAGGAGGCACAGCTGAGTCTGTATCGTTGACACATGCAAGGTGCACCAGGAGTAATGGAACTGAGGCCAGGCGTGGTGGCTCATACCTGCAATCCCAGCACATTGGGAGGCCGAGGCAGGTGGATCATCTGAGGTCAGAGTTCAAGACCAACCTGGTCAACATAGTGAAACCCCGTCTCTACTAAAAATATACAAAATTAGCCAGGCATGGTGGCAGGCACCTGTAGTCTCAGCTACTCAGGAGGCTGAGACAGGAGAATCGCTCAAGCCCAGGAGGTGGAGGCTACAGTGAGCCGAGTGCCACTGCACTCCAGCCTGGACAACAGAGCAAGACTCCATCTCGAAAAAAAAAAGAAAAAAGTAATAATGGAACTGAGAATCAAAAACATTCCCAGGTGTGAAATTCTGAGAAATACATAATATTCTAGTCCATGTGATGACAGTGTAATTTTTATTATTAACATTTTAGTATATATTAATGCACACATGCGAACATATATACAAATAAACATTTTTCCCCTTAACATAACTAGTAATGCCTCAGAGCAAGGGTTGGCAACTACTCCCTATAGGCCAAATCTAGCCCACTGCTTGTTTTTGTAAATGAAGTTTTATTGGGACAGCCACACTCGTTCACTGATGTATGAAACATGATTGCTTTCATGCTACAGCCACAGAGTTGCACAGTTGTGATGGAGACCTCATGGCCCACAAGGCTGAAAATTCTTACTCTTTGCCTCTTAACAGAAAAAGTCAGTTGAGCCCTACCCTAGACCTATCCAACCACAAACTTCTACTCATCAAAAAAAGCACAGAAGAGGCCAGGCGCGGTGGCTCACGTCTGTAATCCCAGCAGTTTGGGAGGCTGGGGCAGGCAGATCACATGAGGTCGGGAGTTTGAGACCAGCCTGACCAACATGGTGAAACCCTGTCTCTACTAAAAATACAAAATTAGCCAGGCATGGTGACAGATGCCAGTAATCCCAGCTACTCTCTACTGAGGCAGGAGAATTGCTCGAACCTGAGAGGCGGAAATTGCAGTGAGCCGAGATCATGCCACTGCACTCCAGCCTGGGCAACAAGAGCGAAACTCCAACTCAAAAAAAAAAAAAAGCACAGAAGTCTAAGATGGGAAGATGACTTGAGCCCAGGAGTTGAAGGCCAGCCTGGGCAACATAGCAAGACCCTGCCGCTTAAAAAAATACATAAAGTGGCCAGGCGTGGTGACTCACACCTGTAATCCCAGCATTTTGGGAGGTCAAGATGTATGGATCACTTGAGCTCAGTAGTTTGAGACCAGTCTGGGCAACATAGTGAGACCCCATCTCTATTAAAAATACAAAAAATTAGCGAAGTGTGGTGATAAATGACTGTAGTTCCACCAAGTCAGGAAGCTGAGGTGTGAGGATTGCTTGAGCCTGGGAGGTGAAGATTCCAGTGAGCTGAGATTACACCACTGCACTCCAGCCTGAGTGACAGAGTGAAATCCTGTCTCAAAAATAAAAAAAAAACATGAAGTGAACTGGACAGAATTAAAAAGAGAAATAAAAATGATATATCTTTTAGAAAAAGCACGTAGGCATCCCTTGGCTCTCCGTGCACTGTGGACGATCTCGTCTGTGTATCTGCTGTACCCTGGGCTCCTGTCAAGGCAGTCACTCACTACATTGTAAACGTGTGTTTACCTGTTGGCTTCCCTCCAGACTGTGAGCTCCCTGAGGGCAGGCGCTATGGGTTATTCCTGTGTGCATCCCCCAGCACAGTCAAGTAGATACTTCTTGGTTTTTGGGGTTTTTGTTTTCTTCTGGGACAGGCTCTTGCTCTGTTACCCAGGCTGGAGTGTAGTGGTGTGAACATGGCTCACTGCAGCTTCAAACTCTTGGGCTCTAGAGATCCTCCTGCTTCAGCCTCCCAGGTAGCTGGGACCACAGGTGCATGCCACCACACCCAGCTAAGTTTCTGATGGAGTCTTGCTGTGTTGCTCAGGCTGGTCTTGAACTCCTGGACTCTAGTGATCCTCCCTCCTTGGCCTCCCAAAGTGCTGGAATTACAGATGTGAGACACTGTGCCTGCCTGAGTAGATGCTTCTTGACTAAGGTGATTTTTAAGGGAGACAGACAAGGAACAGATTTGTTCAGGGAGACAGACAAGGAGCAGCTCCTTAGATACAGGTGTGGTGTGGGCAAGCCCAGAGCACTCTCACAGAGGGGACTGGACTCAGCCTTGGGGAGCAGAACAGGCTTCCTGAGGGAGTTAGTGCCTAAGCCAATTTCTGAAGGATTAACCAGACATGGAGAAGGAGAGGCAACAAGACATGGATGAAGTGTAGCTCTTAGCAGTCAGCAACGTGGAGATCGGGCACCTCCTGTCCGTGTTTGGACGTTTTGTGTGTTTGATACTGCAGAGGTTACAATTGACTGGTGACTGAACTCTAACCAGTGTGGAACCCGCTACAACCTGGTGTATTTGAAGTTGTTTATTCCAGGCCATAGCTGCTTATTAGCAATTCCATAGCTTTAGGAGTGCAGTCGTCCCTCAGTATCCATGGGGCATTGGTTCCTGAAGATACAAATCCACAGGCACTCAAGTCCCTGAGAGAAAATGGTGTAGTATTTGCGTATAACCTATGCACACCCTCCCATATACTTTAAATCATCTCTAGATTTCTTATAATACCTAATACAATGTGAATGCCATGAAAGAAGTTGTTATATTGTATTGCTTAGGAAATAATGGCAGAAATCTGTATGTGTTCGGTACAAATATAATCATCCTTTTTTTCCCCAAATATTTTCTATCTGTGGTTGGTTGAATCCATGAATGTGAAACCTGTGGATATGGATTGTTCACTGTATTTCCCTGTCTTAAGATCTGAGTTGTACAGTTTAGAGGTCAATTTTCATGCCAAAAAGCAGGACATAATGGAAGGAAAACATACAAATGTTGGTAAACACACTTGGTGGTATCTGGTCCCTGAAATCTTTGGCCTTGACTTAATGTCTGTTAACAAGAAGCTGGAGATGTCAGCCTGGCCAACATGGTGAAATCCCATCTCTACTAAAAAATATATGAATCAGCCAGGTATGGTAGTGCTTGCCTGTAATCCCAGCTACTCAGGAGCCTGGGGCAGGAGTATCGCTTGAACCTGGGAGGCATAGGTTGTAGTGAGTCAAATTTGTGCCACTACACTTCAGCCTGGACAACAGAGTCTCCATCACACACACAAAAAAAGAAGAAGCTGGAGGTGACAAAAATGACACATTTAGAAAAAAAAAATTCCTTCAGATAAAACCCAGTGATGTTCATCAATGGATAAGCAAAATATGATCTGTCCATACAATGCAGTATTACTCAGCCATGGATAGGAAGGAGGTTCTGATGCATGCTACCACTTGGATAACTGAGAACATTCTGCTAAGTGAAAGACACCAGACACAAATGTCACATGTTGTATGATTCTGGGTATATGAAATATCCAGGATAGGTAAGTCCACAGAGAGACTGAAGATTGGTGGTTGCCAGGGGCTGGGAAGAAAGAGGACACGGGGATCAACTGTTTAATGCATATGGGCTTCCTTCCTACTCAGCATGGTGAATGCGCTGGATACCATTGAATTGTTTACTTAAAGATGGTTCACTCAGAGGGGCGCGCTCACACCTGTAATCCCAGCACTTTGGGAGGCCGAGGTGGGCGGATCACCTGACACCAGGAGTTTGAGACCAGCCTGGCCAACGTAGTGAAACCCTGTCTCTACTGAAAATACAAAACTAGCCGGGCGTGGTGGCAGGTGCCTGTAATCCCTGCTACTGGGAAGGTTGAGGGAGGAGAATCACTTGAACCCGGGAGGTGAAGGCTGCAGTGAGCTGTGATTGTCCCATTGCACTCCAGCCTGGGCAACAGGAGCAAAACTCCATCTCAAAAAAAAAAAAAAAAGTTTATGTTTACATAATCAATGTGCTTCAATTCTTTTTGCCTCAATTTTAAAATGTTTTAGCAGTAAAAAGGAGATGTAAATATCATTTTGTTGACAGTTAGACCTATTCAATAATAATTAGATGTTTTGCATTTTGAAAAATGGATGAAACAAAACCCAGTGGTGCGCAGGCAGGCCTCGTGGCTCTGAGCGAGCTGCGGCTGACAGCTTCCTTGTTGCCTGTCTCTCTGACAGAGGTGGAGAAAACCCGGTGCCAGCATGAGCGAGAACACATTCTCGGCGCAGCGGGGGCGGCCGACGCGCAGCGACCCGTTCCTCCGGGACTGTTAGTTCCCGAGTGTGATGAGCACGGGCACTACGCGCCCACCCAGTGCCACCGCAGCACCGGCTACTGCTGGTGTGTGGATCGCGACGGCCGCGAGGTGGAGGGCACCAGGACCAGGCCCGGGGTGACGCCCCCGTGTAAGTGGGTGCGGGCTGTGTGTGGGCGTGTGCCTGGGAAGCGCCTCTGGGAGCGCCAGTGTGAACACGCGCTTGGCCCCTCTGCCGGCCCTAAAGCTTGAGCGGCTCCATTCCAACCTCGGCACCCCTCTTCCCTCTCCTCCCCCGCCCCGCCCCTCCCTCCTTCCTCTCCTCCTCACCCTCTCTCTCCTACCCTCTTCTTTCTCTTTCCCCACCCCCCACACACGTGTAGGGTGTCAATATCCAGCGAGGCTTGCCACAGCAGTACCGTTAGTGGTAGCAGAGAGGCTGTGTGTGCTCCGGGTTCTCCGGAAGAACTCTCTGCCAAGGGAGGCCTGGTGGTGGAATGTTCCTGCGCTGGAATACGGCAGGGATGGTGGGGACCAACCTGAACCCTTCCCCAGGGCTGTGTCCCAGGCAGTGGGACCTGTGTGCACCCTTGCAACCCTAGCCTCCTTCAGTCCTGCCCTAGGGTCTTTAGTTACTTGGGTTGATTTTCCAATCCAAGGAGCAAACAGCCGCAAAGCTTTCTGCATGAGCTGGTTCTAAGACCATCACAGTGGGAAGCTGTGTCCTGGGGACCAGGGGCCCTGTGTGAGGCCCAGCCTGGGGGCTGTGTGACTCTGGACAGACACCTTCCCTAGCCTCAGCGTCCTCAGCTTCCACCTCAAACATGAGGCAAAATTACCCCGAGAATGATTCCCAGCTCTAAAATTCTGCTTCTGTTGCAAATGTAGAAATTGGTCATTGTCACAAATTACCAAAAGAGAATATAATGAATCTTTGAATCTCCCCTCGTAATTTAGCTAATAACCATAGATTGATCTCTTATCAAATATTTCCCCAAATCTGCTAAGAAACAGTAAGACAGTTACAAACTTCACTCACTCACACAGCCCTCATTTACTGAGGCGGCCAATGCTGTGGTCGGTGCTAGGATCTCAAGAGGAAAGTCACAGTTCTGGGCCCCCAAGAACCAGAAAGGACGGTGGATAAACAGGAACAGTGTAGGGAGGTGAGTGTTAGGAGACAGCGGACAGGGGCCAGGGAGCCGAGGAGGAATCCTGGCTTGTGTGGGGCGGTGGGCTCATGGGTGAGGCTTTCCATGTGAGCCACGTTTCTAAGCCTGCGTGTTGGTCATGAGGGCAACGAGGAGCCTGGGATGGGTTTGGAGCAGGTGCCCATGTGAAGCAGGTTTTAGTTTTAGAGTATCCCTGGCTTGGCGGGGTGGAAGCGGAGATGCAGGCGTCACAGTCCCTGGCAGGGAGAGGTGAAGGCGGTTGCTGTACTTACGATGAATCCAGGTGAGAAACGGATGGATTTTAGAGTTATGAAAGAGGGCCGCCAGATCGGCTTATGTCCCCGATTGGGTGTAATAGGCAAGACAGACAAGAGAAAGTAACCTTGGGGACACCCTTGCCCAGCTCTCACTGTAGAGAGCAGGAGACCAGGCCTGGGAAGATCCGTGCCCTGTGCACACAGAGAGTGAGTGAGCAAGGCCAGGACAGAACTCGGGTCTCCAGAAACCCGATCAGCCCGCCTGGCCCTCCTTACCCTGCAGCACAGCTGTCTGTGACATTGTCTTATCAAGTGAATCAAGGAGCCGGGCCAGGGGTCGAGGTCAGCAGATAGGAAGGCAAGCCTGATTCTAAGGGAAAAGGAGCCCCTGGCCATGATTTTGTTCTTGAAAGCCCGCAAGCATCATGTTCTTGCTTGTCAGGCCCCAGCCTGTTCCATCCCTGTGGCACTGGGACAGGGTGCACTATATGAGGCAAACTTATTTGATGGCTCCTTCAGCATGAAAAAGCTCAACAGCTTGCACTGGAACATGGCTCCCCGTGGATGCTGTGTTTACTGTTGTGCTGGTGCTGGTGCTGCTCTTACTTGGTTCACCCCTCTAGTGCCAGTGCCCAAAGCAGAGCATGAGTAGCCAAGCTTCTCTATTAAGAGGGAGGCTAGCCGGGCACGGTGGCTCACACCTGTAATCCCAACACTTTGGGAGACCTAGGTGGGCAGATCACTTGAGGTCAGGAGTTTGAAACCAGCCTGGTCAACATGGTGAAACCCTATCTCTACTAAAAATACAAAAATTAACTGGGTATGGTGGTGCATGCCTATAATCCCAGCTATTAAGGAGGCTGAGGCACAAGAATTGCTTGAACCAGGCGAGCAGAGGTTGCAGTGAGCCGAGATCACGTCCATCCAGCCTGGGCGACAGAGCAAGACTCCATCTCAAAAAAAATAAACAGAAAAGAAGAAAAGAGGGAAGCCAAGACATTTTTTTTTCACATGACCTTTAATGCTCTGCATTACCTTCATCAGTGCCCTTTGAATGACTGAGGACTTTCTACTTCTGGTGCTTTCAGATATAAAATGGGCATTGTGTGGCTGTGGCAGTTTGTGGTGCCATGAAGGTGATGTGATCTGATATGTAGGTGTGTATGTGTGTGCATGAATGTGGGTGTGCATCTGTGTGTTCCTGGTGCACACGGACCTTGCTCACTGACCCCTTCTGCCATTCAGGTCTGAGTACAGTGGCTCCCCCGATTCACCAAGGGCCCGCAGTGCCTACCGCCGTGATCCCCTTGCCCCCCGGCACCCATTTACTTTTCGCCCAGACTGGGAAAATTGAGCGCCTACCCCTGGAGGGAAATACCATGAGGAAGACAGAAGCGAAGGCTTTCCTTCACGTCCCGGTGAGTGCTGGCTGATTGTACCTGGTGACAGCTTCTGCTTCAGTGACCTGGAGAAACAAGCAGGACGAGGTCAGACCAGGACTCCAGGCTCAACCCTGGAGCCATGGGTGCTCATTCCATGTGATCCCAGGTGACCATGTCTAGATGGGGGCCACTGTATTGCAGAGCTGCCCCTGAGGCTCACAGTAAGATGGGCACAGATGTGGCTGGGATTACAGGCGCCCACCACCATGCCCAGCTAATTTTTGTATTTTTAGTAGAAATGGGGTTTCACCATGTTGGCCACGCTGGTCTCGAACTTCTGACCTCAGGTGATCCACCTGCCTCAGCCTCCCAAAGTGCTGGGATTACAAAGATGAGCCACTGCACCTGGCTGCTGTTTTTGTTTTTTAATGATAGCCATTGTAATGGGTGTGAAGTGGTTTTGATATGCATTTTCCTAATAATTTATAACATTGAACATCTTTTCCTGTACTTATTGGTCACTTGTATATTTTCTTTGGGGAAATGTCTACTTAAATCCTTTTGCCTATTTTAAGAACTATTTTTCGGTTGTTGAGTTGTGGAAATTCTTTATATATTCTGGATATTAACCCTTTAAAAGATACGTGATTTGCATTATTTTCTCCCATTCCATAGTTTGTCTTTTCACTCTCTTGACTGTGTCCTATGATGCGCAGAAATGTTTAACTGTGATGTAGTTCAGTTTACCTATTTTCTGTTGTTGTTGCCTATGCTTTTGGTATCGTATCCAAGAAATTGTTGCCAAATCCAATGTGATGAGATTTTCCCTCTGGTTTTCTTCTACGAGTTTTTTAAGTGTGCCCTTACCTTTAGGTCTTGGAGTCATTTTGAGTTAATTTTTGTATGTGGTGTGAGGTAACAGTCACTGTCCTTTTGGACTTGACCCCTTAAGGAGGATGTATGTGCTCATCCTCTGATTTTCCCAGTAAAAGATCATCCTGGTCCACCACTACCTTAGTCCAGAGAGCCTCTCTCCTGAGTCCTTCCCTGGCTTCATAATGCCTAGTACTGTGTTCACAGCCAAGCACTCACTCCCAGGGTTTCTTGTAACCGAACAATTCAGTGTTTCCAGGCTATTGACAGAATGGAAGCTCACCACATGCTGAGATCATACAGTCCGCCAGCTTCTTCCTGAGCCTCTCATGGGTGGCATCTAAAGAGAGGAACTCCTCACTGTCTGAGCAAGGGAAAAGTTTGTGCTTCTGTTTTGTTTTTAACTTTTTATTTTGAAATAATCCGAGCCACAGGAAGTTGAAAAGGCATACAGAGAGGTTCTGTGTACCTTTCACCTGGTTTCTCCCATTGGCCAAATTTTACATAAGTTTAAATGCCTGTAGTTTTAAAATACTTTAATTTGCAAGAGATCTTAACAAGGCTTTTCCAAATCAACCTGTGGGCAGGTGGCTTGTTTTGATTTTGTTTCTGGCTTTGTTTTTGTTTTTTGGCTTTGTTGCTTTGGATAATTTAAGTAACAGTGTTCTTTCTAGGTTGGAGTCTTGTCTAAATATCACCATAGTTCATCATACATAATGAGCACCTAAAAAATACTCATTAATGAATTACAGGCAGGTAATAGATTTGCCTCTTCTGAGGAGAAGTTGGCTTACTCAGAGCTAACTCCCAGTGGCTTTTCAAATCGAAATATAGCACAGTCGATTTTCATGAAACTCAAATCACGTGTAAAACATTACTCAATTTTGCTTCTTCCAGTCCTTTTTTGTTTCACTTTCTTAAGAACCGAGTGTGGAAAAGAACTCTGGGCATGTTTGCTGAAGGAAATGTTCTCTTTCCTTAGTGCCATGGAAGGCCAGAGAAGTTGATGAACGTGTTTGCCGAAGGAAATGTTGTCTTTCCTTAGTACCATGGAGGATCAGAGAAGTTGATGAGCATGGGATGCTTTAAAGGAGGAGGTGCCCATAGTTGGGGCCTGAGCATTTGGTTGTGATGGTTTAAGAGACTGAATGCCTTAAAAGTGCACAGCATTGGCCGGGCGCAGTGGCTCACATCTGTAATCTTAGGACTTTGCAAAGTGCAGGGAGGTGGATTAGTTGAGCTCAGGAGTTCGAGACCAGCCTGGGCAACATAGTGAGACCCTATCTATATGAAAATCAGAAAAATTAACTGGGTGTGCTGGCACATACCTGTAGTCCCCAGCTACTCTGGAGGCTGGGAGGATTGTTTGTGTTTAACCTAACTTATCCCTTCATTTATTTGGGTCTTTTGTAGTTTCATGCTGCAATGTTTTGTAGTATTCATTGTGAAATCTTGCATATTTTAAAATGTTTGTCCTTATATATTTTCTGTTTTTTCAATGTTGCCACAATTATTAAGGTTTATTTTTTATATTTTGCTAGTATATAGAAAAGTAATTTTATATTTATTTTGTTTCTTGCAGCCTTGTTAGATTCACTTATTGATTATAGTAGTTTTTTAGATTCCCGATGACTTTGTACATAAACAACCATATTATCTTAGAACAGGGTGATTTTACTTCTTCCTTTTCAATATTCATGCCTTTTATTTCTTTATCACCTTCAGGTAGGCAAAGATTTCTTAGTATTCAAAAAACATTAGCTGTAAAAGGAAAAAATAATAAACTAGACTTACTAAGCATTAAAGACTTTTGCTCTCCCAAACACTATTAAGAAAATGAAAGCGCAAACTACATACTGAGAAGAAATAACAGGTAGGTGTGGTGGCCGGCGCTGGTATTCCCAGCACTTCGGGAGGCTGAGTCAGATGGATTGCTTGAGCCAGGAGTTTGAGACCAGTGTGGGCAAGACAGTGAGACCCTGCTGCTACAAAAAATTTTAAGAATTTACTAGGTGTGGTGGCACATGCCTGTAGTCCCACCTACTCAAGGGTCTGAGGGAGAGGATCACTTGAACCCAGGAGGCTGAGCCTCAGAGAGCAGTAATCACGCTACTACACTTCAGCCTGGGCAACAGAGACCCTGTCTCAAAAAATACATATTTATGCATACACACACACACACACACACACACACACACACACACACACACATTCCTGCACACACAGATGTGCATATTTATGTATATGACAAGCATTTTGTCTGAAATATATGAACAACTCCTACAACTCAATAATATATATATTTTTTGAGATGAAGTCTCGCTGTGTCACCCAGGCTGGAGTGCAATGTTACAGTCTTGGCTCACTGCAGCCTCCACCTATGGGTTCAAGCAATTCTGCCTCAGCCTCCCAAGTAGCTGGAATTACAGGTGCATGCCACCATGCCCTGCTAATTTTTTGTATTTTTAGTAGAGATGGGGGTTTCACCATGTTGGCCAGGATGGTCTTGATTTCCTGACCTCATGATCCGCCCACCTTGGCCTCTCAAAGTGCTGGAATTACAGGCAAGAGCCACCGTGCTCGCCCCATACAAATGTTTAAATGGACAAAAGACTTAACACTTCATTACAAGAGATATCCAAATGCCTGTAAACACGTGAAAAAATTCTCACGATCAGTAGTTACTCAGATGCCTGTAGATGGACCATTCTCACCACTGGTCTTCACTTCTAGGCTAAAGTCATCATTGGCCTGGCCTTTGACTGTGTGGACAGGATGGTTTACTGGACGGACATCAGTGAGCCTTCCATTGGGAGAGCTAGTCTACATGGCGGAGAGCCAACCACCATCATTAGACAAGGTAAGCAAGAAAATAGCATTTTTCATTTTTGATTTTGCTTCTAGCAGCCCAAGTGACCGCTATGCCAGAGAAGCACAGCAAATTAAGCCCAACTTTCACAAACATTTCTCAGTCTTTTGTTGCATCACTACGATAAAGTACATGCAGGTTAGGCGCAGTCTACTCTTCAGTATTCAACCTCAATTCCTCTATTGAGGAAGTTCCTCAATTAAGGATGCCAATTTCAACCAAGGATTCCGTGCATTTTTTTTACGCCTACATTCAACAAATCAAGACTATTTTACATGGATATGATTTATCTAGTTCAAAGATCATTACAACAAAAATCCAAGGACCTCCAAAAATTTCACTGTGCTGAAATGGTAAGTATTCCATGTTGCTTAAGTTGGTGACTCATCAACCAACTTGAGAATATTTTTGCTCATTCGACATTGTCATGCTGATGATATTTGTTCTGTGGAGTCATCTTGCGTTCTCTGCAAAATATTCACATCAAAGATACATCTTTAAAATAGAGCAGCCTCGTTTTGTATTTCTTTTCACTTGGCACTGAATGTACCTTTTTCTATTTTCACTGGAATGTTTCCCTAACAATTGATATTCTAGAAGGTTTCCTGTGCCTGTGGAACAACCCCCAAAGCATTTTTTTCCCTTCTTTGTTGCCTTCACTAGAGATGATGCAGCAGGAATTAAGCTGAGGTTGAATTAACTGTGTCTGGCTTTGGATATAGACCCTGACCCCTTTTCTGGAAGCCAACAGGCTATTTAAATCATGTCTGCTAGTTCATGCTTTGATTTAGTGAAAAACAGTTTGAAAACGCCTCTCTCTCTGTGTTAAAAATGTTCCTGTTATTATCTGCGATTTCGTTTTAAAACCCAGTGGAAGAGGGGAATAGGTCATCGTTTGCTATTTCCTGTTGCTTTTGGCACTCACGGTCATCCAAGAATTCTGTAAGCACAATAAGAAACATTCCAAGCAAAAGCCTGCTTACTGTGAAAACACAGAATTCAACCAAAATGTGACCTCTGTAGAAGAAAGATCACTGGGAATCATTTTTTTTTTTAAGAGAGAAAGAAGTGAACTCCTTAGCCTGGCATAGCTTGGCGCTTCCCTAGTGAGTGAAAGTGAGTTAGGTGTCATTTTCTTTTCTTCCTTATTTCATAACAGCCCCGAATCCCAGGCTTTTCTTTCTTTTCTTGAGTTACAGTCCCAACCAAGTATCTTTAAAAAGTATCATATCTTTGACAAGCAGTAAGGAATCCTTCTTCCTTGGACTTCACATGGAAGGATAAGATATTTCAGACCGTTTCCTCGGAAGAGAAGCTTATGAGAAGTATTTTGAGTTGAAGGAGAAGGGGGTTGGTTGCTCTTGGGTTTGGGATCGGGACCAGGGCTGGGAGCTTCCTCCGGGCGCCTCGCAAAAATACTTCCACACAGCAGCCTCTCCCCTCTGTTCTCTTTGTGTATGTCTGAGTGGCTCGTGTCTCTCACAAGGATGAGAGAGCCAGGAGACAGGAGGTTCTTCCAAATATACTCCACGATGACTTATTCTGGTTCTATCTGAAAGCCAGAAGGGACCTTTGGAGGTCAGTCTCACTGTCCCTTTTCCTCTAAGGAATGTGGGAAAAATATTTTAATACTTTACAAATTTCTACTTTAGGTTTAGATAATAAAGACTTTGTTCAGAGAGGGTTTCTAATTATCAATAAACTTCCTCTGGTGGGCTTTCTTTCTGGGGGCTCAGATATGTCCAGCATCCATTCTCACCATCATGGGAGGCCTCTGGCGAAGGCTGATGCAAAGGGGGGCTGAGGGTCTGCAATGCTTGTATATTGACAAAAGAACACAGTATTGAGGCCAAGTGCAGTGGCTCACGCCTGTAACCCTGGCACTTTGGGAGGGCGAGGCAGGCAGATCACTTGAGGTAAGGAGTTCGAGACCAGCCTGGCCAACGTGGTGAAACCTTGTCTCTGCTAAAAATACAAAAATTAGCCAGGCATGGTGGTGCACGCCTGTAATCCCAGCTACTTGGGAGACTCAAGCAGGAGAACCCAACAGGCGGAGGTTGCAGTGAGCTGAGATTGCACCACTGTAGTCCAGCCTGGGTGACAGAATGAGACTCTGTATAAAAAACAAAAACCAAAAAACAAAAATCCCCCACAATATTGGAATGGTTTTCTTCATAGCCCAGACCCCTCAGGTAGGGTAGCCTCTTCTCCTTCCTGCTTATACTCCAGCCATACTAAATAACCTTCATTCCTTTAATTAGTGGGGGAGGAAAGACTCCTAAGTGATATCAGTAAAACCCAAATCGTTATTATTAATTTTTAAAAGCTGTAAAGAAAACACCAGTGGAATCTTGAGCTTCCAGGAAGTTAGATGGGTACTGAAGATTCACAGTGAAGGTTCATGTTACCCAGTAGCAACTCCTGACTTGAAAATTGGTTGCTATAACCCAGTAAAGACTCCTGGGGTGTTATTTGTGATCACTGACACCCCTTCTTTGTACCTCTTATACTTGTATGAAAGTAATAACAGCTATGATTTCTTGAAAGTATTATTTCTGTGAAATGACCTTTTTCCTCCATAATTGATGAACAGGATAGAACTATTTTTCCATTCCCCATCTTAAGATCTTCCACTGCTTCCCCTCTGCCTCAGCTCTAAGTTCATTAACACGGCATTCTACCTTCATCTCTGACCACTCCCACCGCCATAGTCTCCAGCCATATGCAATGATGTCCTATTCACTTCAAGCCACCATCTAGTCTTCCGTTATACCTGCGTGCCAGTCCTGCTTCATAGAAAATCCTCATCCAGGACCCCCGTCTGACAAACTACTATTGGTCCTTCGGCTGCCAGCTTCAACCAGTGTCACCTCCCCCAGGAACCCCTCCCTGGTCTCCGCAGGCTGGGTCCAGTGTTTCTCCTTCGCTCCCACAGGACCTGGAACTCAGTCTCAGTTGTGGTTGGCTGTGGGCTCATGGAAGGCTGGGCCACGGCTTAGTCATTGTTACTGCCCTGGTTCCCAATGTATTGCATGACGGATATCCACAGAGTGATTGAATGGCATTTTTGTATTTGTCACTTTGAGGGTTGCTTACCTTATAAACCACGAGCATTTCACATGCCCATTTGGCTTCTCAAGGTGCAAGGATTGGAAACCATGTGAAATAACATTGAGTATTCAGAAAACCTCATCTCACTGCTGAGGAAAAAACATTAGAGGAGCTCTGTGTTTACTTCTAGATCTTGGAAGTCCGGAAGGCATTGCGCTTGATCACCTCGGCCGCAACATCTTCTGGACAGACTCTAACCTGGATCGAATAGAAGTGGCGAAGCTGGATGGCACACAGCGCCGGGTGCTCTTTGAGACCGACCTGGTGAATCCCAGAGGCATTGTAACGGATTCCGTGAGAGGGTATCTTTGTGTAAATATGTGTGTGCATCTCTTTGATTTGCGTCTGCTCTTTTAGAGATTCTCAGATGTGAGGCTCTAACGCCAGGATTGTGCTCTTGAATTAATGAGTACAGGATGAAAGCGTCTACAGTTGGTGACTTGTAGGCATCCATGGTGCAATGCCAGAACGTGTGTTACAGTGTGGACCTGACACCAGGTCTCACTTTCAAACCTTTTGCTAAGAAACTTTATAAGTTGACATGCTCAGAAATTGGATATTTTCCATTTGGCTTCAACGTGGATCAACACTAGGTTGTATCAACTCCAGAAGAGCAGCAGGGCGGCATAAATGGACCCCTGGGGCTGCTTTCTGGGACAGACTCAGCTGAACACCTTGGAGACCCCTTCCTATGGGTTTCTTGGGCACATACATGCCTTCTCTTCCTTCTTACTGCAGGCGCTACCTCTTACACACAACGAGCCCTTGGCTCCTCGACACTGATTCTTTCCCTTTGAGACCACATCTCTTATTCTGTGGCCACTCAGCGGCCTCCTTGAAGGCAGGTGCTTTGACCACAGCCCCTGCCAACATCTGCTTCTTGCGATAGTCTTGCCCCCTGGGTCTGCTGTGCTCTCCTCCATGGGGCCTCCTGCAGGGAATTCCATGTATTTATGTCACTTACAGGCGTTTACTTTGTTTGCTTTTGCTAACAGCTTCATTGAGATAGAACACATCAGTTTTGTAAAAGGGACCAAATTTGTTAGTAACGGAATCGCCAAACTCAACTGAGAAATCAAATCCAAGTGTCCTTGCAAAAGAAGATGTGTTTTCTCCCCCTCGATCCTTTCAGTGGTTCTGTGTTTTCATGTCTGCCAGTCTCTTCATCGTAATTCTTTCCAAGTGCTTTTTGTGAGCTTTTTCTCATGCATCTCTATCATTTCTTTTCTTCTTTCCCCCCTTTTTCCTCCTCCAGGAACCTTTACTGGACAGACTGGAACAGAGATAACCCCAAGATTGAGACTTCCTACATGGACGGCACGAACCGGAGGGTCCTTGTGCAGGATGACCTGGGCTTGCCCAACGGACTGACCTTTGATGCCTTCTCATCTCAGCTCTGCTGGGTGGATGCAGGTGATGGAAAGCTGGACCCTGTCCAGGGAAGGTCTCAACCTCCTAAGTCAGGGGTGGGCAAACTATGGCCCTGGGGCCAAATCTAACTAGCCACCTGTTTTTATATAACCCAGAAGCTACGAATGGTTTTTACATTTTTAACTGGTACATTAAATGGTTGTACAGATACTCGTGTACTGTCCTGGGCTTTGCCTCTTGGCCTGCAAAGCCTGAAATAATTTACTATCTGGTGCTTTAAGCAAAAGTTGGCCACCCTGGTGTTGTAAGTGGCACAGCACAGAGCCTGGAGTCACGCTGACACCATAAGCAATTCACAACTCATTCCTCTCCCCTGGCTCGTGCCTCCCCAGCAGAAGCAAGACAGGAGGAAGGGACAACTTCCCAGTTTTTAAGGGCAAGCCCCGTGTGTTCTCTGCAGTTTGTCAGTGTCATGCTTAATTTCTCCCACTCTTGCCCTCATTGCTCTTGTTTTTTTTTTTTTTTTTGGCACAAAGGGGCCATTTCTTGCGTGAACAATGAATGACCTGTTTCCATTCCACACAGGCACCAATCGGGCAGAATGCCTGAACCCCATTCAGCCCGGCAGACGCAGGGTTCTCGAAGGGCTCCACTATCCTTTCGCCGTGACGAGCTTCGGGAAGAATCTGTATTACACAGACTGGAAGATGTACGTCAGCTGCAGCCGTGGGGGTGGCGTGGGCCTGCCTGTCCACCTCCTGTCTCGGGGAGGCCAGGCCCTTCCCATCTGGCCTCGTGGTTGAGCCTTCAGAAATGTCCCCCCTAGAGATGTCTCCTCTCCCTCATTCTTCTGGTTGTCAGGAGGCAAGAGAGGGACTGAAGAGGGGGGAGGACAAGGCCCTAGGGGACAGGAGGTGTCATTTACCACCCAGATGCTCCTGACTGTGCGGTTTCAAGTCTTTAAACCTGGGCTTCCTCAACACGTCGGTTCTTTCCCCAGGAGCTGGCCCAGGGTCACGTGGCCAGTGGGCTCCATGTCCACTTTATGTCCCTGCTTCATTATAGTTGTTCCACTGCAATATTCCCACAGCCTCTTCTTGACCACCCCTTCCTGTAAAAGAAGGGATTAAACTAAGAAGACAACTGGCCAGGGGCGTCTGTCTAGAAAACTCATTTCCTGCCTGGGATTTAGAATGGGAGAGGGGAGCTAGCTGGTCTTTATCTTCTTGTAAAAAGCCAGAAAAATGCAGGCTTGACCCACCCCAGGAGAAGGAAGGGATGTCTAGGAAGCAATGCCATCATGTCTGCTTATGGCCTGCGGTTTATCCTCATGATGACAAAGGAGACTGACCTGTAGATGTGAGTTGAAGCCGTCAGAGGTGTTTTCACCGTCTGCCCTCTGGTGCTTTGCAGGCATCAGAGGTGTTTTCGCCGTCTGCCCTCTGGTGCTTTGCAGGCATCAGAGGTGTTTTCACCGTCTGCCCTCTGGTGCTTTGCAGGAATTCCGTGGTTGCTCTCGATCTTGCGATTTCCAAGGAGACAGATGCTTTCCATCCCCACAAGCACTCCCGGCCGTACGGCATCACCACGGCCCTGTCTCAGTGTCCCCAAGGTAACTCTCCTATGCTGTTACTGTTGGGGTGCCGGGCGCACCTAGAGGCTCAGAGCCCACACTCTGGCTGCTACCCGAACGGCCACTAGTAGCCTTGATTGTGCTGTAAGAGAGATGCAGTCCTTTGCATCCGGACTCTTCATCAGCAGGTGAATCAGTTAAATAAACAGAAAATATTAGGTCACGAAGTTGTCAGGATGAGGAAAAGTACTGTTTCGGGCTGGATATAAAAGTACAGGTTCTTTGGGTTCTAAATAGTTAGAGTGGGATATTACAATGTTAGGGTCTCTGCTGCTTTAAAAGTCCATCCATTTGGCCTAACAGCAATAACAATAATTAATAATAATTGCAAACATATGTGTGGCACTTACTGTGAGTTAGGAACTTCACATATATCAGCCCACTTAGAGTTCTAAATACTTTGTATTCATTAGTTCATGTAATCCTCATAGCAACCCTACAAGGTGGGTACTATCATTATGTTCATTTCACAAATAAGGAAACTGAAGCAATTTGCTCCAAGTCACACCGCTCACAGGGGAAGTCCAGGCAACTTGGCCCTGGGGTCTGTGTGTGCTATGCTGCCTCTTCAAGACCCCTCCCCTCACCCACATTCCTTCTCAGCTTCCTTCCTCTTCTCCTGTCTGTGTGAAGCTAGGAGTACAAGCTACATAGAGAGAACTTTGTACTTGAAAATTCCAACTCCATGTTATAGTCAGAGCTGAAGAACTCCCCCTGAGATCTGTTTAATAGCCTTACTAGAAAATCTGAATAGCCCCCAAGTTGGGAATCAGTGTTTTTATCTGTCTGGTTTAATGCTGAGGAAACAGACAATGGGTCAGCTCAGCTGACTGTCTAGCACAGTGTCCCCTTTCTCCTGAAGCCCTTCCTAGTGTGGCTTCATGGAAACCAAAAAGGGGGTCACACACAATAAGAAGGCCACTGTCTTAAATGGCTATGGAGTCAGGTCAGAGAGAGGGCTCTTGAACTGATTTCTGCCTTTTCCAGGCCATAACTACTGCTCAGTGAACAATGGCGGCTGCACCCACCTCTGCTTGGCCACACCAGGGAGCAGGACATGCCGTTGCCCCGACAACACCCTGGGAGTTGACTGTATCGAGCGGAAATGAAGACAAGAGTACCTTATTTCCTTTCCAAGTATTTCACAGCGACACTACTTGAAGCAACTTGGTCCAGATTGAAAAGTGTCCTCTGGCTGAGTGGCCACTAGGCCCAGACCCAGCCTAGCCTGAGCCCCAACAACTTTTCCCTCACTGGTCCCCAAAACATGCACCCTGGGATTCTCTAATGGAAAAGTCTCTACCCCTACACAAGGGAACAGAACCCTCCACCCCTACCCCAACCCTCAGACAGACTTATACACCACTGAGTGAGGATTACATGCCCATCCCAATGTCCTAGGACGTTTTCCCAATCCTAACCCCCTAGTGGTGAGCAGAACCTCCCAAGTTTGAGTTGCACGCTTCCCTGTGGCCTTATGAGCTCAGCCTCACTTTGAGGCACCCACCATCCTGTCAGCTCTTTGACATACAAACCAGGGCTTGACTAGGAAAGGTTGGGAGTTAAGGAGGGAATTAGCATTCCTTAATTTTTGTTTTGGTTTCTCTGAATTTCCTCTTTATACTCCTATAGTTTTACTCCTCAGTTCCTCTCTGTTTTCCTCTTGTCTAAGACTCCCATTATAATGTTCATGCTCTGCTTTTTGATCAAAACCTACCCTGTCCTAGAGGTACGTGGGTATTTGGTGGATGAAAATGAGCAGGCCCTCCCAGATAGAATGCCAATATTTGAGAGTAGGATATTGGCATTTGTTAAAGGATTAAGTCAAAAGAATGTCCAATGGTAGGAATTTCAAGGTGTAGGTCACCTATTTCAGAATAGGGGATTGTTTTGATGTGCCTTAAATTATATAAAAGATTACTAATTATTCCTCTTTGTCCAAAATACTTGCATCCAAGCTTCTATTCTCTGTTGCTGTTGCTGTGCTTGTCTTCAGCCCCATTGCTGGCACCAATGTCCCTCCTTTTCATGGAGACCTATCTGAGGCACAGGATGGGGCTGGCACCAGATGATGTCCCACCACAGACCTTCACCTCTGGCCTCCACCCTAGAGAACCAATTTACACTCAACCATGACCTCATCCCTCCTTGGTTTCTCCCTGAAACTGTGGCCCTTGTTGGATGTATTGTCATCTAACAACACAATCCAGAAAGACTGAATTGAATATTTATACTGATGGTCCTTATCCTTTATTGCTCAATGATCTAATTAAAGAGATCATTGCCACATTTCATGTTTATATTTCTATAATTTGTTTAGAAAACATCTCCTGACCATATCAGTAGCTGATGTCACCTTTTTATCAACTGCTTCCCGGAGTCCTAAAACAATAGGTATTTTTGATGGAAAAGTTCAGCATAAGGAGTTTGAGTCAGTAAAGAATGGGATAAAGGAGTAGAGAAGATTCAATGAAATTATCATAAAAAAGAGATTGATCAAGAAGAGAAATTTAAAAACCCAAGAGGAAGTGGTAGGGAAGGGGATTTAAGAATAGCAATCGGAAAAACTCTTAAGTCACTCCAAAAACAAAATGGTACATTTTGCCAAAGACCACTTATACTTGAGAGTCTGGAAAAACTTGCCTGACACTCTCTTTGGGGAAGAGAGTGTCTCCTCTTTTCCCCAAACCCCAGTTCACTCAGCTCCTCCACTCCATCTTCTCCTGACTTTGTCCTCACTTCCTTCTGCAGTACATTGGAACCTGAATTGAGAGTCTTTCCTTTAATAATTGACGTTTGTCTTGAGAGGCAAATATAGCCCCAAACATCACAAAATTTTAGGACCATGTAGGTCTTTTACATAGCCCAACTCCATAAATTAGTCTCAAGCTCTTTTGTATTTATCATTTCATATTAAACCCTCTATATCAAATGTTCATCATGATTTTGTATGATTTTTATAACTATTTTATTCATTTTATTAGATTTATTCTACAATTTTGTAATGGTAAATTCTTAAACTGTGGAAACCACTGAAGGTGCTTATTGTTCCCCCAGATTTGTATAAGTAATGAATGATTCCTTGAGTTTACAGCTGTACAAATATTAGTGTGGAAAATAAATTTTTTGTTGTTAAAAAGAAAATCTTCCTCTATCTTTTTTGAATAAGAGATTTAATATTGGGAAGCTCATTCATGATAGAAAGACAGACAGCTACTTAATAATCTGCAAAACCTGTGGAACCCAGAAACTCTTCCCCCAGTATTCTGAGAGCTGGTATGTTTCTTAACCACAAAAAACTTAGGGGTTGTAATTTACTGAAAAATGAGTAGGCTGGGTGCAGTGGCTCATGCCTGTAATTTCAACACTTTGGGAGGGCAAGGTGGGTGGACCTGAGGCCAGGAATTTGAGACCAGCTTGGGCAATACAGGGAGACTCTGTCTCTACAAAACATTACAAAAAAAAAAAAATTAGCCGGGCATGGTGGCACACACCTGTAGTCCCACCTACTCAGGAGGCTGAGGTGGGAGGATTATTTGAATCTGGGAGGCCCAGGTTGCAGTGAGCTATGATCGTGCCACTGCACTCTAAACTGGGCAACAGAGTGAGATCCTATGTCAAGACTTTACAAAATAAATAATAAATAAATTATAGATTTAAAACCACCCTTTTGGATATTGTTTTCATTGAGAAAATACATTCTACAAGCAGGCAATAGAAAACGTTTTCTGATTCAGCTCTGGAGATAAGCTATGTTTTAATTCTCTTCTCACCTCTGGAAGGAAGGAAGATGCTTTCCTGGCACTGGCTATGGAATGAGACCCCTGGTCTGTCCTAAGCTGCCACCAATAGACAATGCCACTCATGCTGGCCCCGGGGTGGGATGAGAATGGCCTCTGATTTGGACAGAGTCAAGGGGCCCAGAAATCACAGGAATGAGGTGTTAAGAGCTCAGCTGGCGCAGAGAAGGGAATTGGCACCATCAGTGGAGCCAGTGTACAGCCTGCCAGTGTGAATTTCTTGAAGGGACAACTTATATATGTTAGGGCTAAAACTTCCAGTGTTTTATTCTGGCCATCAAATCTGATTACTCAAAAATGACATCAAGCACCATGGTAGAGACAAGAAGCTCCAGGAATCTATCCCTCCATTAAAACAATTGAACTGGCAAGAGCTGTCTGATGCAACTATTTTAGAATTTGGGATCTTAGGGGAAACTTGCAGCACCTAGGAGAAAGCCTGATGAGGAGGCTGGCAAGTTTTGGTCAATTTCAGCTCTTCACTTAGTGGTGGCTACACCTCCCTTGATCAGCCCCAGGGCAGTCAGTTGTGGGGACAGCAGCTCAGGTTCCTAGTGTGGCACGCTGGAGCCAGGTTGGGCAAGAAGGACGCAGTTTTCCAAAAACCAAGGTTGTGGATTCTGATTACTGATTGCTGTTTTGGTCATTGAGAGGCTAGTATATAGGGAAAAATTTTTACGGCACTGGGTTTGTCAATCATTTCTTGGATAGGATATCAAAAGCACAAGCAACAAAAGAAAAAAATAAGCAAGTTGGACTTCGTCAAAATGAAAACATTTTTGCATCAAAGGATACTCTCAGGAGAGTAAAAAGACAACCTGTGGAATGTGAGAAAATATTTGCAAATTCTATATGTGATATGGAATTAATATTCAGAATATTACTATATTTCTACAATAAAAAAGCAAACTGTAAAAATGAGTAGAGGATTTGAATAAACATTTCTATGAAGAAGATATATAAATGGCCAATAAGCATACGAAAAGATGCTCAATGTT